>CABFOW010004438.1:0-38255 GCA_902141385.1 Timema californicum
TATGAGTATAGTGTTTTTCTACTTTCCTGAAAAATTTGTCAAATGTCAGTTGAAACGTTTTTAGAGGGACCCCTTCATATATAAAGCTGTTGGTCAGCTAACATGTTTGGCTATTAATTCTGACACAATTACGAGAGTTCTTGGTCTGCACTTGAACATAAATCTCTTCAGGATGACAAGATATAAACTCTTTATATTTGATTTAATATTTAAATATAATCAACCCATAATGGGGTTGGGTGTTTGAAAACTCAGTTAATTATGTGATTTAAATCGTTCAGTAATTTCTCACTAGAAGATTTATTTTGGAAAGTAGAATTGTTTTGTGGAACACTTAATGTTTCCTTTTGCTGCTTGGGAGCTAGTTTCTTTGTAATATTTAGATTTATTTGTAGGTAGCCACCTTTTTGATTCTTTTTCTGGCTTGGAATATTTATTTTTGAAAAAAATAATTAGTTGTAGTAAAGAAACTATATTTAATCGTAATTATAATAATAGAATTCAATGTAAAGGATAGCTATAAATGTAGGATAGAAAATATATTCAGTACAATTTATAACATATTTTATATCCTATATTTATAACTATCCTTTACATTGAATTCTATTATTATAATTACGATTGGAATATTTAGTTTAAATATACATTTTATTGCACTTGTGGCTACCAATAATTGTTTAAACTTTAAAATTTAATAATATTTAATTCATAAATAAAATATTGTAGACGTATTTGGCAGTTGGCAGTGCATTTTATTGAGTGTGTGATGTCTTTAGATCATTCGACTATCGATGTGGTTTATTTAAAATAAGGTGATAATTAAATAACGGGAATAAATAACGGGAATAAATATGTTTTTATTATCAGGATTGTAGTTAAAAGGAGTAATAAAAACAGCGTGAACCCTAAAAGTAGTATAAGACAAATTTATTTTTGAAAAAGTCCAATCTTTATGAAAAAAAAAAAGAATTCTAAGAAATCTATTAAAACTACTCTCGTTGAATACAGAACTTACACAGCTGCCTTCTAAGAGATGACGTCTCCATTGTGGTGAAACCTTAGCGAAAGAAGAACAACATCGACACCTTTACAATTGGGAGTCAATAACAGTGATCTATATCGAACCTATTTTTCCGTAAGAGTAGCGAAAAAAAACCCCACCTTTCTACCTGTCTATTATGTCCTTTGTGGAAGCTGGAAAAAAAAAAGTTGTTTTCTTATGCTGCGATCATGGGGAAGGAAAGAAATATAGGCTAAGCAAAAACAAATGTGGTTTTTTTTCACAGAGAAATTCTAAATCTCAATATATATCACATTGAGGTCTATAAAATCATAGGTTTTTTTATGTCTATTAATGGATTATACAAGTAACCAACATATTGTATTTGCAAGTGTCCTCGTAAATTAATTAAATAAATCCCAAAAAAAGCATTTTTTCCCCCTTAAATCGTTTTTCCCCCTAATTCTCCAACAATGAGTTTTTTTTTGTTTTACTCTTTTTGTCACCACGTCTAACTACCGGTTTGTTTTATAGGCATATGATATAATTCTAATAATGTTTTAGGGATGAGGACGTCTGAATTTAGAGGCAATGTACCCGCATTTTCGTGAAGGTAGAGTGGAAAGCAATTAAGTAATAAGTTAACCCATTTCATTGCACCTGACCGAGAATTTAGTTCCGAGTTTCCTACTATCGTCATTCCAGTCTATTTGTGAGAGTGAGGCCCTAGACTATTTGACCATCGAGGTGGGTTTGAAATTATTAATAGCTTTGTATAATTGTGTATGTCAAAACTGCGTTTCAGCAGCCAAGGGGCTTATGAGGCCAACCAACCCCAACCCTGAGTTTATATTGGTTGGAGGTGCCCACAAATTATGTACGATATTGTCAAAAACATTATGATAAATTCATACATATTCGGGTTTTATTGGGAGGATATTCCTAAAAATTCAAACTTTCTTTGCGTTAAAAACTTTGAAAAAGTTTTCTATTTTAGTCATGTTATTTTATAGATATTGACAATATCTATCAAAAGCAACAGATGCATATCACATGACTTGACGTATTTATAAGCAATAGTAAATCTATAGCTTTATTATGACATATATAAGGGTGGTTTCTTAAGTTGGTACGATATATTCAAAAAAACACATTTAAGAAAAAAAAAAGTTTCGTTCAAAGTTTCTTGGTTTTAAGACGCTGACAAATTTTTTAATTAATTTATTATTTAGTAAACGTCTTCAAGTTAATCTAAATGTCAACTCTTGTTTTTAAAATAGGACCTCGTATTTTTATTTGTTTTTTTGTGATACACTTTTTTTTTCTGATGTGTATTTTTGATGATACTTAATGAAATAAAGAAATACACCAGATGTTTTAAAATGTCCTACCTCTTCGGGTGGTATATATCGTGCAATGCTCCTCCTGACAGACAAACTCTTCATTTTATTAATCTAACTTATATAGATAGATGAATATATGTGCTAATGTGAACGTGCTGAATGTGATAAGTTTGTAAAGTCACCACTAGTCTACAAAGTCATTGGTTCACTTGGAAATGTAAAAAAGTCGGTACAATTTCACATACTTGCCGAACATTTCACAAAATCAGCATAAACGACCAGTGAATGTTAATAATCCACGTCAAGATTAGGTTTGGTTAGGTTAGTTTAGGCAAGTTAGTTTAGTTTAGACAAGCTTAGACGAATTTATTTTAGCTCTAGTTAGGTTTAACTAGGTTATTTTAGGTTAGTTTGGATCTATGTTCTATATTTGTATCCACATTCACTAGATATTTTATAAAATCACCGGGAAATATAGATAATACAGTTCATGTTTCATACTTTAACCAAACTGCACTGAGAAAGCTGTAAAATCACTGGTTAATTTAGATAAATCCTATTATTTTTTTAAATAAACTATCGCTTTAGGAGATTCTATACAGTCACTGATTATTTTACTAAATAACGAATTCAGCATATTTACAGTCATATATATCTGTAAAAATTGCTAATATAAATAAAAGTATAGGCATATAGCTGTAAAAATGACCAAACTATATATAAGTCTATATATTGTATATGGGGATTGTATATATAGATTAAAAAGCATAGATCAAAATCTAAAGTCTACAATAGGCTCTATATATAGGTACTATAGCTGTAAAAAACACCAAAAACAGATATTGGACACATGGATTAATGTATGAACGTAGTGAGGTATTTGAATTATAATGTAGCGGTTACGATTTTGAAAACTGAGATTAACGACTGGAGGTCTCTTTGTGCTGACCACATGACACCGATTGTAGGCTGAATTTTATATTTTAATGGCTGCATATCCTACGAGTCAATTAATAAATGTCATTAAGAAATTTAGGCCTATTGCCTAAGTTGATAAAGAAGAAAGTAAGATAGTAAAAAGTTAATATGTAATCATTTATGCCATAACTAGAATCACAGATTCTTCTCTTGATTTCAAACATGTTAAATAATGTTTACTTTCACTATTTTAATTATTTTTTTAATTTTGCTTTCACCCGTTTCGGTGACCACGTGGTCTAACATGTTACTTTCGCCGGTAGACTAGACTTTCGATGACGGGGAAATCAAGGTTCGAATCTTGGTAGGGTGTACTGAGGGTGATTTTTTTTCCACGTAAATTCGGGCACAATTCCTATGAATATAACTTACCTTTCCCTTGAAACCATTAGCGTAATTATTACATAAGCATATAACCCGAACGGGTTGCTAAAGAAAAAAGTTGCCTTAATTATTCATTCATATAACACGCCTAATTCATTAGTTCCTTATGTCATCTGAATACATTGATCGCCAAACAAATGAGTTAGACTCTATTTGCAGCCGATCACCGTTACTTGGAAGTTCAGGGTTTGAATCCCGGCTAGGGTACTTTGAGAATAATTTTTCACATGTGATTTTCACGTTGATACGGATGCATTTCTGCTAAGTCACCCGTTATATTAAGACGTTAAATGCCATAGTAGTGAACGTATTTAAAAAAATCGTACACACACAAACAAATGTAGAATTTATACACCGTTTATCTCCACCTGAATAAAAATAAATTAAACGAGTATTTTTGGAGGAAACTTAAAGTCAGGTAGTTGACCCCATTCCCCTGGAAACACGTTCCGTAAATTTCACACATAACATTTAACTGGTGGAACAAATCATT
Source organism: Timema californicum (assembly GCA_902141385.1). Lineage (NCBI taxonomy): Eukaryota > Metazoa > Arthropoda > Insecta > Phasmatodea > Timematidae > Timema > Timema californicum. The sequence goes on from CABFOW010004438.1 coordinate 4,199, forward strand.
TTCCGAAATGAACCCAAGATTGTTTATTTCCCCCCGCTCACCCCTTATTTTTTTTCTGTAAAGTGGAATGTTCCCCTTATCAAACAAACTTGTTAAAAGCGTAGCTCATACTTCATAGTAACTTGCGGTAACACAAGGAAAAGGATACACACAACAACAACAAAAAAAGGGTCCAACCAAATAACTCAGGTTTACGACGACATCTGTTTAAAGATGTCATGTAAGTCACACTATTAAACCACTAAATTTACTGAAATTATTGTCGTCAGAAAATGAGCATCAAATTGGGAGTCCCCTTCTCCTTAAGGGGGGGTCGTTCCATCATCGTTCTCTTTTCTCCTCCTACCCTCTCTGACTCCAGAACTAGAACCGACAATCCCTTTTTATGAATAAACTACTGTCGCGATGTATTGCTCTATTCCGCCTCGAACAATGTGTCAACCCTCCCCCCTCTACTCTTACAGACTCACCCCCTATCCACTCAACCATCTACTTTTCATCCCTTCTATGAGAGGGGGGTTTCGCTTGACAATGTAGACGTATCCAAATGGCTTGAGGGGATTTTGCGGGGTACAAGGGGTGGTGGTTTTGAGAGTGAGGAAGTCAATAGTTTAGCCATCAATCTTGACTCTCTTGTTTTGGAAGGGATAAGTGGGGAGGTGGGTGAGGGGAGGGGAATGTATTGTGAGCCAGGCCTTACTTGTTGTATAGCGTTTGAGTGAGTGAGAGAGAAAGGAGCAATGTTATGTTAGCTTGTACCCACTTTCACAAACATTAGAAAGGGGGAGGCATGTTTCGGTCCTACCAGAACGCATCCGACTTGCTGAAATGATACTGAGCCCCGACTACAATAACATCATATGTTGTTGATAGGACTAAGCTTTTAGAAAATGTGAATATATATATATACTTCTGTCAACACTTATATATTTACTTAAAAAAATATATAATTAGCAAAAGTGGACTGATACATAATATTTGATCAAAAGAGAAGGATATAATTATATCACATGATTTGACTTATAAATTTATGGAAATTCTTTTATTGATTTTTTGGGGAGTTTTGAAAATTACTAAAACCGTTTAATATGAAGGGTACTCTAATTGATTTTGTGCTTCAATCTGTTAGACAATCATTATATCTTTCTAATATAATTTAGATCTAGGTTTAAAAAAAAGGACTTTAGTCATATATGATATTAATTTAAAATTATATTTGCTGTGGGGTTTTTTGGTGTGATTTGAGTTTTTTTTAAATGAGAGTAATATGACTGTTCCCCTTTTCCCCTTGTACCCTCCATATATTTACATGTCAATATATGTTTTAAAAATAATGGGTTCTATAAGTTCAAATTTAATTTGGAAAGTATTACTCCACATCAATCGGCAAATTGATTTAATGAAAAAATGTTAAGAATATTTACAATTATATTATTAATACCAATATTAAATATGAGAGTGGATCTATATGATGACAAGTGTATGAAGGTACAGTAGCCCCATGGCTTCTTTGGGGCTTACTGACGGTTTTGAAAAGTTACCAGACCAAATTAGGTATCCCTACGCTAAACCAGATGATCTGCAAAAACATGTGTTAAGTATCTGTCACTTCTGACAGTAAAATTTTAGGTATATTCCTAAATGTTGACTGTCAGAAGTCAGCTGTGAGCTGTCAGTCAGCACCAAAGAAGTCATGGAGCTACTGTAGCCTAATGTACTTGCAAACCAGTAGTAAAATACTAAAATAAATTAGTTGTGATAAGTTTTTAAACCAAGTCTACAAAATATTGAGATTCAAGCATTTTAAACTTATTCTATTCTATTTATCCGTATTATCAAGCATTATCTAAGTCTGTATTATTTTATCATATTTTAAACTTAGTTTTAAAATGGATGTTAATTGCTGTAAGATTTGATTCATAATTATTTAAAAAGTTTGAAGCCAGAATATATATATTTTTTAATATTTCTTTTTAGCACCACGTCTTACTACCCGTTCGGATTTAATTCCAAATAAAACATTAAAAATAGTTGAGGAAACTTTTAAGTTTAAGACAAAAATTTGTGAAGGAATAAATGATTATAAATATATTTGATATTTAAATTTTCATATGAGATAACATAGAACAAACTCTTTCAAAAACGTAAATTAGTTGAGTTTGTTACTAAACAAAATTTTATTCATAAAGTTGATATTAAATAATAAAAACCTGAAGGATGTGAATATTTTAATGAAAGTATTATATATTAAGGTGGGAGTGTTAAGAACACAAGAAAAGATTTTATTCAGATTTTATAACAAAACTTTTTTGTCCAAAATAAATAAAAGATTAGGCCTACTCCAGTAGACACATTGAATTTATTTTTCTTCACATAGTGAGATCAACAGTTGTTTAGTATATGTCATGAGCATAGAGACATTAGATGAAGAACTTTATTTAATGAATAGAAAAAGTTGTCATTAAATTCATGGACATTTTTGATAGAGATTCAAGAACAGTTAAGGTCACCATGTGTAGAAAATTAAATTCTTTGTTACTTTATTCCTACTAGAGAATTGTTTGATTGGTTTTGATCAAAAAAAGTTATTAAATACAATCAGCAAAAAAACTGCCTTTAACCCGTCTTCCATATGACCTCACCTTAAGCTGATCCTTTTTCTCCTTTTGTAAGTTATCAGATGATTGAGTAGCCTTAATTTTAAATACTAGTTTCAATATCTTGTATCATCCTTATAACTTTGATATTTTGAATACTGATGTAGGTTCCTAAAAAGCATTTCGAATAAAACACCATATGTTTCAGGTAGCCCTAATATGCAGGCGAATAAGCCGGTAGATGCGTGGTATTAATAAAAAAAACATTTATCAACACGACTACCGATGACTGGGAGATCGGGGTTGAATCACGGTCGGATGTACTGTGAGTGGTTTTCCGAAAATAGTTTCACATCTTTCTCTCTACACGCAAATATAGGCACACTTCACCTAAAATCATCCTCCCTCATCCTTAGCACATTAGAGTAAATAGTACATATGCGTAATAAAACATGGTGTCAAATAAAAGGTAATATGTGAATTGATGTTTGTTAGTCTATTGTCGCACTAAGCTCGATAGTGAACTGAGAATCAGTCCCTTGGTCCACCGGGTGGAACTGGCACGGTGGCTCATTCTATCGGATTGTGTCCTTCGGGAACATACAAGAGAAATGTTCATTACAAGGCGTTTGTCATTGCACTCTCTTGTCTCGCCTTGATATAGATTCGGGGTCAAAGGGGAGTAAGTACCCTGTAGACTAGGGTGCCCCAAGAACATCTTTAATGCGTGAGATAGGGGTGTATCTAACTTTTTTTAGCACCACAGTTTAGTATCCGTTTGGGTTATAAGCTCATGCACTAATTACTCTAATGATTTCAGGTATGAGAAAGGTTATATTCTTTTAGGAAGTTTATCTGAATTTGCGTGAAGGAAGAGTGAAATAAAACCCTCAGTTCACATGACAGAGAGTCTAACCTTGATCTCCCCGTAATTGGCAGGCTGGTCTTCTGCAAAAGTAGCACGTTGGACCGTGTAGAACACACCTAACACACTTGTTGATTGACTTGGCGGTATAGTTCAAATCTTGGCTGGTTGCACAGTAAGTTTATTTATTTTATTTAGCACCGTGACTTACTACATGTTCCGGATATACGCTCAAGTACTAATTATGCTAATGGATTGGGAATTTGTAAGGTTGAATTTAGAGGAAGTGAATCCGCATTTGCATGAAAGGAGAGTGGAAAAATCACTCCATTTTACCAGGCCGAGATTCTAACCTCTATCTTTCCATCCTCGGGAGTCTAGCTCAACACGAAACTAGTGCGTCAGCCAACTAGGCCACCTAGGCGGATTGCATAGTATAAGAGGGAGGTGTACAAAAATATCGATCTCGATGGTTTTGAGGTAAAGTGCTCGCCTCAATAACTGATGTTCGTGAGTTCAAAACCAGCAGAGATAATTGCATTTTACTTGAGCAATAAAAATCAACAACACAAATTCCTTTGGATGGGAAGCAGATCTGTTGCTCCCATGTCGATTACGGCATGTAAAAGAACCCTGGAAGATATGTGAAAATACTTTATCCAGCAGAATTGGTAGGTCCTTTCACTTTCGCTCATATAAATTCTCGTGTGCTTATATAATCAGTAAGTTCAGAAAGTGCATGGTAAATAACTCAAATAGATAAATAGATAATTAAATAGTAAGCAACATTTAAACGTGTAAATAATCTGTGTAATCTGTGCAGTAGTAATGATGGATTGTGGTGGAAATATGACCCGGGCACATATCAGTAGTTAGTAGGACCACCTAGTACTCGACGCTGATTGGCTTAGAGCTCGTCACGTGACCACGCCATCTCGCTCTGATTGGCTGTTGACTTCCCCCTCTCATTTCCCCTCCCTCTGACCTCCTTTCCAAGGTTTATATATGTGGGACGTATGGGAAAAGCGCTGTAATTGGCTGTTATTTATACCACTGGATGAGTACAGCGATTTTCCCTCCCCTTCCAAGTTTGGCCCCCTTTCCCCTTTAGTTATTTTCATGACGACATGGGGTTAGCGACCTGCTGTCCTCCTTCAGTGTCGCAAAGGTTTATTTCTTGTCTTCTATGTGGCAATGGGTTTTCCCTGATTGGTGCCAATTTGGCGGCTCGACACGACAGGAATAGATCACGAAGTTGAATGATGTTGCAACCCTCCCCGGCAATGGGTTTTCCCTGATGACTGGTGCCCGTTTGGCTGCTTGACAAGACAGGAATATTTCACGAACTTAAACATATCGCAACCCTCTCCTTATATGTGGAAATGGGTTTTCCTTGATGACTGGAACCAGTTTGGTGGCTCGATAATACAAGAATAGTTCACTACATTGAATAATGTTGCAACCCTGTCAAACAACGATCTTTTTGTCATTGTGCTGACACGCGCCTTGGTATTTCTCCTCCCGGAATTTCTTGCCCAAGATGAACATTAACTTGTCGTGCATCCGTGTAGGCAATACGGGCATGAATAAATCCCGCGGAGGCATCACGGTAGCTATGGCTATGCCTTCTACTTGATCTATGTATGTAAAAAAAACTTCCAAGTTAATTTTGGGGTGGTCGATGGGATATTTTTTGTACTTGCAAACGTAAGGATACAATGAACACACATCCAAGTACTTGATCGTCTCTCCACAAGAAAGGTATGCTTCGTGGAAGAGCTTGATACAATTTGTACGCCCGCCAAATAATGTATCCTTGAAACTGAGGGGTTCCTTGCTCTACACCTCATGCTGGAGTACAAATTGTTTCAAGTTTTTGTATGTGTGCTTCATCGCATTAAACGTACACTCCCACAGCTCTATGATCGTGTAGCCAGAATACTTAAACTTTCCACGCAAACTTTGGTAGCTTCATAGTGTGTCTCCATGGTCTCGTGGTGGCTGTTTTTTTATAGGGGTGGTCCTGTCAGGGTAACAGAGAGGGCACCCATGCCATTAAAAGCCCCAGAACTGAAAGACGGTGGTGGTATCTCCAGCTTTAACAATGCCGTCTACACGTCACCCTAACACATATTCCTCACGTCCGTTACCCGCACGAAGGATAGAGACACAGCGTTGGTGGGCCTCCCAGAAGAGCCATTGTATGGTTACGTGTGACTGTTGGCCTGCACACCGGTATCCCCCATCATGGATGATGCCGATGGTATTCTCCTTAAGATGACTTCGGTGGTAAACCAACATGGCCGCTCCAGCTATCGTACAAGCCTCTCTGAAAGGATCCACCTTTGCTTTTTCTATAAGCATATCTATAGACTTTAGGCAGGCCTTCCGTTGAATCTCTACATCTTTCATGCAATACAGTTTAAACTCACGTTTAAAATCCAAGACATAATTTCCTTTGACCAACGCGTAATACCACTTCTCAAAGTGCTCCTTTCCTTCAACCAACATCTCACCGTTGCCGTAGTCCTCCTTTACACCAAGGGACCCCTATACTACGCGTTTATTTTTTATTGATAAAATGGGGGAAATGGCGCCTAACCAAAGACTCGACCTAGCCGAATGTTTTTGGCATCTTGGACAACGACATCGGGATAAAGTTCAGCGAGTCAATAAAGTGGAGTTGGACGCAATGCATGGACATGCCTTTCCCACCGTTCATTATGAGCTTTGAAGTCAATTTTTAACCTCTATTATATATTTTAAAATAAAATTCCCATCATAGACTTTCGTATTATGGGCTAAGAGGGTGAAGTACTTAAATTTTGTTGCTTTAATTTACTCTATAAATCCGAAAAATTGGACCATTGTAGCATAACCCTCTAATATGCGAGTCCTATCACCCCTACATTCGGTGCAATGATGGTCATTTACATTTGTATGAATGCTGGCCTTGCAACACGTCTGTATGACACAGAGGTTAGGTTTGTACAAGTACGTGTTGACCTCACCTTGAAGAAGTGTTTCTTGTCTGCTTTCAAAATCATAGAATACAAACATGAAATTACTCTTTTCCAGTGACGCCTTCAATGGGTCCTGCTTCATATAGAAGAAATGACCAAAAGGACGATGGGTCTCGCATACTATACAAAAAGTCTCATAACACCTGTGTGAATAATTTGACTTTTCCAAACTGAAAAATTGACCACAAACCTCACAAACCTTTTTGACATCACAGATCATCATGTGACCTCTGCAAAAACCGGGACTTTTATGGTTATAAAAACATGTCTGGTTTGTAAGCCAACGCCCGCAGTCTTTACAGACCACAGTTCAACCTCCACTGCAAGCCACCTTAGTGTAGCACTTTTTGCACGCGTTCTTTGTGTTGAACGGCGCACGGAACTCACGGCAAAAGTACCCGCACTTAAATGCTGCTGTCAAGGATGTTATGACATCAAAATGGTTTTACCTATCGTTGTGAAAATACAAATCAAGGTAGCCCTTAAAGGAATGTTCGAGAGGGGTAAGCCCCTCATATAGGAACTGCCTCCCCCGACGTTCCCTGAACACGGTGATTTTTTATTCGAAGAGGTACGTTTGATATTGTTTCAGTTCATTGAGCCCACCACCTTACAAAAGATTCATACGGGCATCACGGCATAGTTAATCTTCTTTGATTTTTTGGATATGACGACCAATTTTAATTTGTTTAATGCTGCTCACATCCATGCATCCTGGTTCTCTTTTAACGTCACACACAGCCTTGGCGACAACCAATGCACGGGAAAGGCAAAGTGTGTCACTATTTTTAATCGTAATGATTCCTTGGTTGTTACGATTGTATGTGCTAGTGAGAGAGAGTTTATCACATTTATGGCTATCACTCCCACGAGGGTCCTTAAAATGGCTGAGTTTATCATACACTGGTGTTGTACTTAGGAACATATTATTACTCTGCAACACACGACTTACTTTATCGAGAACGACTTGAGCGTCTAACTGATCCACCCACCTAAATGAGATGTATACAGGATTTAACGTCGAGTCCATGCTATTAAAAAGTAAGCCGACATGATCATCGGCGTTGACACCATGGTCCTGCAGCCAATTGAGCAAAACAGTAATTTGCATTTCAAGCCAGATTAATGCGTCACGATCGCTTGCTGGAGCACCAAGATGTATGGTAACTTCTTTACCTGTATAAAAGAAACACCTCAATTATTTTATTCTCTCCTCGACGATCGAAAGAGAGATACCATTTGACAATGCTCAACCAACCTGATTTACTGGAACACTAATTCCTGTCTGTGGTGTTGATGACGGCCCCACCACCATCATACCCACGCCTTGAAGAGGGCCAAGATTCCCACCTGTCTCGGCCCTACACTACTGACTTGTGGGAAGGCACCCTCGCTACCTGGAGGTGGCAAAGCTCCTGCTTGTTGAATGGGAGCTGCGAATGTTGGAGCAGGGAAAGAGTCTTTCCCGTGGATTGGAAGCGCGTGAAGGGAGCCGACATTTTCGGCATCACCGGATTGTGAGATGATGCCTCCACTTTCTGGAGGCGGCAAAGCTTCTACCAGCTGAATGGGTGCTTTGAGTGTTGTGGTCGGGCCCGAGGTTTCCCAGTGGCTTAGATCAGCATCTCCAGTATTCATTTGAACTAAAACACAAGAATTTTAATTCAAACACAAGACAAATTAACTACAAAGTAAAGACTGGAAACTATATCCTTCCAACCAAAGTCAATTTAAAAAAATCATTCTTTGCACTTTTTAAATCAAATTATCATATAAGTTAGCAAAATAATTCCTGAAACATAATGACCATTTTATCTACAGTTTGTCCTTGGAGTGGACAGTATGCATATTGAATATTAAACCGGACCACTCAGTTGCTCTTACCCAATTTAAAAGACATGTGTTTATTTCACACCATGTTTGAGACATTTCATTTATTTTAGGGTTGGTTCTATTTTAAAAGTGTGTTAACCTATTAGTATTCTATTATAGAGGTTTACTAAGCAATCTGGTCATTATATGCTCTTTCAACTTATAATATTAATAATATACTAAACATAAATTATATGTTATTTTAACGTAAAATAATAATCTCGCCTATGGATGCATCAATCGCATCCAGGGCCGAAAAACTGTCCTTCATAGGCTCTTGTGGCACTAGGGGTGGTATTAGGGGAGGTGATACCACCGCAGACACCTGATAATGAGGATAACGGCATATAGTGGTCCCATGCATCTGAAACAAACATAATTTTGTATTAGAATTTTTAACGATAAATGATAATCATGAATAATCATACAGAAACTACATATTAATCTGAATAGTCATTTCACAATAATAACTATCCTGCTGGGACTCAAACCCAGGACACCTAGACCAAGAGGTAGACTTTCTACTAACGGAGCCATGGTGTTATACAATAATTTTGCATCAAGGAAATAACCTTAAATCATTATAATACTTACCATTTGGCATTTATAAAAATAACCTAATAATCCGCAATTGTTTTCATGAAAACCCACCAATTTGGCACATTATTCATTTTTTGAAACAATTTGCATGTTGCTATTTTTTATTTGTTTTAGAAGCTAATTATTCTTTCTTACAAATCTGATGTTTCATTAGTCGGCAATTACCAACCGTTAGCGGTCTATTCCTTCATGTAGACACCGAGAGCCATCAGATCCGCGGATGTCTGAAGATATCCCCATAGCTCATTCTCTAAAAATATAACGCAACAACTTAGTTTGAAATTCAGTATAGCTTGAATTAAAAAATACTAAATCCCCATAGCTCATTCTCTAAAAATATAACGCAACAACTTAGTTTGAAATTCAGTATAGCTTGAATTAAAAAATACTATACAGATTATCTACGTGATATAATAGTAAGATAAAATAATCTCCAGAGTGTTATGTGAATCTGAGGCATTTAGCAGCGTTAGCTCGTATAGGGCAATGTGTACTTTATGATAACATACGTCTCACTTTGAAGGGTTAGCCTGTATTCAGTATCTGCATTTAAAAGCTCGACAGTAATGCGCGTCTTCGGCTAACGGCTGGGCTTTATATTTACTCCCCTATGTGCAGGATGGTAACCGTTGCAGATCTATTTGCTTTGTTTGGAAAGGGACAGCCTTTTTTAGCGGTGCGAACGGGTGTTTAGATAGTTTCGAACAGTACTAGAGTGCTTTTGAAACCCAAAATATATATTTTAAATGGTTTGTTTTCTAGTACACTTATGCTGGACTATGCAACGTCTTTCGTAAGTGCAGGGGTCACAGAAACTGATGGTATTGTGTTATTTTAAACCCTCAATGATCACATCCTTATGTTAGTTATAATAAAGACTTGTTCAAAACATATTTTAGATAAAATTTTGTCTTTAGTAAACTCCCCTTAAATAATTTTATAGTTTGTAATAAATGACGTATTCAATAAATTACTCTTAGATAAAAATACATTATTTAATTTATTATATCCACTCTTGTTTATAGGATTTTAAAATAATAATCAGCCATTAGTAAATTACAAAAAAATCAATTACCATTTAACTATAGCTACGAATCAAGTTTTTTCAATAAACTACTCTTTATTATAATAAACATTTTTCAGGAATATCTTTATCCAAATGTCATCCAAAAGTGACTGATTGAACACCTTCAAATTATCTATAGCTTTAATTCTCATAAACCTATTATAAATTAATAAGCTATGGCAACTCTGCCATGGTTTATTGTAATTTTGAAATAAATTAAACGTATACACTGTTTTATTATCACATACAAACTTAACTTTGAGCCATGGTCAACAATTTCAAGACAGAATCAATTATACAATGAAGGTTATAAAATAAATCCATGTTAGAACAAACACTAAAAGTATCGTACACAGTGAGGCCAACTGACCAACAAAATAAAACACTTTTCTGAGTTGGCCCTTCTATACAACTTATTAAACATGCCTCCTTTTTTCTTTTATAAACAAAAAGTTACGGTTTTTTTAACAAGGAATCATAAGTCAAGGCATTTTGGTGGGGGGACAATTCTACCAGACCTTGTAACAATACTAGGCAGACTAGTTCCAAGAGGCACAGTATTCATTTCTGAATTAGGAGACTGAGAAGTTGAGGCTATTATGTCCTCTGGCTTGTTATTAGGAGAGGATTGTGGTGTTACCTTTAACCTTAAAAAAATGCATGTTTAATAAGTTGTATAGTAGCGCCTAACTCAGAAAAGTTTTTTATTGACTGTGAGTTCACACCCAATATTATTTGCACACGCAGCAATTTATCCTCCTCGTCACCAAATTCATAAGGTGTGACAAGAGCTCTGCGTAGAAGTTCAAACGGTTCACTGAGATATTGTTTCCGATTTAAAAAAAATTGAACACAAGAATGGTTTCATTATTTTTCGGAATACAGTGAGATTTAAGAACAGACAATATTCCATTGACGGGTTCCTCTTCAGGTTTGATGGTAGTTAAGGTTTTATAGAGTCGGACAGCATCTCGTCCTAATAGGTTTTTTAGCCTGTCTATTTGCACGACCGAAGATTTTGTTCCAGTCTCCATCGCCTCAAAATATTTTAGAACTTCTTCCTGGAATTCATCGAAATTCTTCGCCAAATCTCCGGCAAGATTTAGTGAATTTGGTTTATTAAACTCCATATTGATAACTGCTTCTTTACAGGACGAGATAATTGTATCCACAAATTTGAATCACAGATAAACCACTGCAGACACTACCGACTGCGCAATGTTTTATTATCACATACAAAATTAGCTTTGAGCCATGATCAACAATTTCAAGACAGAATCAATTATACAATGAAGGCTATAAAATAAATCTATGTTAGAACAAACACTAAAAGTATAGTACACAGTGAGGCCAACTGACCAACAAAATAAAACACTTTTCTGAGTTAGGCGCTACTATACAACTTATTAAACATACACTTTGATTTAACAACAAATAAATAATGAGCGTGCCTGTTAGAAAATTACTTTTACTGACCCAGATCCGTTAGAGAAGCGTAATCACTAATCCTGGGTTGCTTGTTTAACATTCGAAGACAAGTTATACAATGAAATGATTTCAAAACAGGGGCTGATATTCATAATTGTTACCAGCTAAGGTTGTGACAGAGCGATGACGTCACCAGGAACACCCATTGCCACATAGAAGAGGAGGGTTGCGACATTATTCAAGGTCGTGATCTATTCCTGTCTTGTCGAGCCGCCAAACTGGCGCCAGTCATCAGGGAAAACCCATTGCCACATAGAGGATCAGAAATAAAACTTTGCGACATTGAAGGAGGACAACAGGTCGCTAACCCCATGTCGTCATGAAAATAACCAGAGGGGAAAGTGGGTCAAACTTGGAGGGGAGGGGAAAGAACTGTACTCATGCAGTGATATAAATAACAGACAATTACAGCGTTGTTCCCATACGTCCCACACATACAAACCTTGGAAAGTTGGTCAGGGAGAAGTGGGGGTGAGGGAGGGGGAAGCCAACAGCCAATCAGAGTGATAGGGCATGGTCACGTGACGAACTCTAAGACAATCAGCGTTGAGTACCAGGTCTTCCAACCAACTACTCATATATTTGTCTCTCTGAATAAAGGATTTTAGCTGTCATCTGAATTCAACTTCGGAGTAAGATGTTGCCATTAAACAAACAATGCGGCTTTGACCCGAAATGCCTGATTTACAGGGATGCCAAAGGTTAGCTCGCTTGTTCTCAACAAATATATAAATCGCTTGTTAAAAAACCATAAAATGATTAAGTGAAAGCCATTTATATTATTATATTTGCCATATAAATAAAAAAACATGGTTATTTTTAAAAAGTAAGGAGTGTTTCTTTAGGGTAGTGCAAAGTCCACTATTTTTGATTTGAAACTAAACCAAATCGAAGATATGAGTTATTTGAAATTCGAATATTAAAAAAAGTTTTATGCTAAAAAAATTATATTGTGCGTAGACACTAATAATTTGTAATATACAAAGTATTTATTGTAAAAAAATTAGTAAACTTTTAATATCGTCTTAATTTGTTAAATTATATTTCTCTTATAATACATCCAATTAATACAAACGTTGTAATAAAAACATTCCATGGAGTCAGCCCGAAATCGAGCTATAACTTCCAAGAGGCCGCTGTACGCTCTCGAAGATATTGTCATCTTCTGCGAATAGTGTGTGTGACCAGCACAACGAACCCTTCAAATGTTAATTTTAGTTTTTAAGACCATAGCCGCTACTTTTTGATTCAAGTTGGCACCCCATGTGTCATCATGAGGATGACTCACTTCTTTCACAGAAATATATGGAAGCACTTGGATTTGAACTCGGGAACTCTGACCACCAGACCACAGAGGTAGACACAAGTGATGTAGTGTGAATATTAGTACACTCAGTTTACTCCAGGGCTGTCCAACTTGAAGTTAGCTAAGACCCTCATTTTATATTCCTAGCTAGTGTGTGGACCGCACACTTGGAAACTAGGTCTATTCCATATCAACAATGTTGTTTTAGTCTATACGGATAGTGAATTGAGAAAGAGGCCACTGTTCAGGTATAATAGAGAGCCACGGAGGACCAGACCACCACAAGGGATGATCGTTGAGATCTGGAGGGGGTAAACCTCGAGAGGCACAGTCCGTTGGGTTGTGTAGAAAAGCGATATGCATCCAAGTGTGAGGAGGTAGCCATTCTTGGACTTTTGCGATACGATTTGCCACATACACTTTGAGCCGAAATGGTGGTATATGAATCCACGAGAGTACAATCATAGAGTCTGACCAAGTGGTTCTAGAGTCAATTTTACAATGTTGGGCTAAGAGGTCAGTACAATAGTGAATAGGTTGGGCAAGTAAGTGAGGGGCACAATGATTCAAGTGGGGTATTGAGATTCTTTTGAAGGTAGATATACGTGATTTGGCGATAAGAATACTGTCAATTTGTTGTCAGGGTCAAGATATCTGAGGATGAGGCAACATCCATACCCTGCCTCACTGGCATAATGGAATCCATGGATTTGAATGTTGGTAGCAGACGCGAGATAAAAATAGCGTGGTATACCAATGGCTTCTAAAACAGGAATATTCTTCAAAAATCTTTCCCAGTTCTTAGCAATGTCAGCAAGCAAGGGTCCATCCCATTATAGGCCTAATGTCCATAATAGCTGGATGGAATAATTCGTCCAGAACAATACAGGAGCTAACCAACCGCAAGGATCATAGATTTAAGCCACGATTGAGGGACCGTAACGCTTTGTATGTTTGTGAGTGTCTCCTGCCACTCGCATGAGAGAGGATAATTTGAGAGGATAATAATGAACGAGGTTGATTTCATGATTCCATGGTGGGGTAGGAAGTAGTGTGGTGAGTTAATATCTGGAGGTGATTTGCATTCAGTCATTTGGCCAGCTGTAAGATAATCCTCCATGAAGCCTACATACAATTATCTGAATTGAGGATGAGCAGCATATCGTCGTTCTAAAACAATAAATCTAGTTATTGTATTGTTTGATGAGTCAGCGAGAGGGGGGTGAAAGTCCTTGAATGGGAGTCGTACTACATACCGACAGGTAACATCTCAAGTGTGCGTAGGGACAAAATGATCTTCACATAATTGTTCTTCCTTAGAGAGTCCCACGGTACGTAGATAATCTTCAAGTTTCCAGAAGTTTTGCAAGGAGGAATGAAGATAGATATATTTGGTAAAGAGCAGAGTGGTGTCATCATTAAAATGGTCTTGAGGTAGACTTGGTGCAGCTCAGGGGATGGGTCCCATAAGGACGACACCAAAAACAGTACCAAAGGCAATGGGAAGGTCTTTTCCGAGCATATATTGTTCACTAGTCATAATTTGTGCAAACACTTCTGCACCTAAGAAGATATTTATGGGTGCAGGGGTGTCAAATGTGGGGTCAGCTAGGACAAAATAGGCCATCTTTCTTTTTATATCAGATGAAAGGGCTGCACAAGGAAGCTCTGAAGTTATTGTATCCATTATTAATATGGAATACACTTGGAATATTATATTTCCATTCAGAGACAAAATATTAAGATAAGCTAGGCTTTTAGTATTTACCAGAGCTTGGGAAATTCCATTGATTGACTTTGAGGTGCGAGTGCATTTGACCCGTAGCAATTGAGCACATTGTTCCGTGATGAAAGTACTTTGAGCAGCAGAATCCAATATTCCACGAACAACAAGGAAGACACCCACATCTGTAGAGAGATTAACAAGATTTGTTGCTAAAAGCACGGTGCTATATACGTGTGACAAAGCAAACAAAGGAGTATTTGTAGTTGATACGTTTGCTGAGGCTTGTTGACGTGAAGAACTATGGATGTTGTGCGGTGGGTGAGTAGAGTGACTTTGAGTGACTTTAGATGGTACTGAGTCCAATAGTAGTGAAGTATGATGTATTTTATTAGATCTGTTAACATGAACGTGATGGTTCCCAATTGTTCAGTGTGTAAGAGTGACCATTACCCGCCTCGGTGGCGTAGTTGGCTAACGTGCTAGTCGTGTTGAGCTTGACTGCTGAGAACAGGGAGATCGAGGTTCGAATCTCGGTCAGGTGAACTGGGGGTGGTTTTTCCTCAATGGTTTTCCACTCTCCTTCCACTAAAATGCGGGTTCACTTCCTTTAATTCAACCTTCCCAATTCCTAATCCATTAGCGTAATTAGTACTTAAAGCGTATAACCCGAACGTTTAGTAAGACGCGGTGCTAAATAATAATAATAATAATAATAAGAGTTACCAAGACAATTATAACAGAGTCCATTAACTTTTACAAAATTAAATCTTTCTTAAGAAGTTTTTACTTGGAAATCTGGACAGCTATAAATTGAATGAGTGTCAACCTAACAAAAAACACAATTAGTGTGAGAGGTGGATAATATTGTGAACTTGTGATTTTGATAGGATGTGGGTTTGATGCCACCTGTCGTCCTTGGCGGTGAGTAAGAGACTTGTGGTGTATGAGTAGTGTGCGGGTGATTCTAGGTAGTATTCACATTGTTGGCTGACTCAATATGTGATGCTTCATGATGTAAAAAATTAATTAATTCCTCTACCATCGGTAATTTTACATTTGTACTTGCGGCTAGTCTCACACCTGTGTCAAGTGTCGCCGTCGAGTTTCCGCAACAACAGTGAGAACAATAGAGGACCTTCAAGAGCTGTGCCTTGTCGAAAAGCCTTGGAGAGCTTGACTGTTTTCATCGTAACTACTGAGCATGTTACGTAGGCTTTTAAGTGACCCACTAGTGACATGAGGCAAACCAATTATTTTATTTATGTGAAGAGAAGTTAAGTTTCTTATGTTGTGATTGCCATTACACAATAAATCGTAGGATATCTGATAGTTGGGCGTGGAAAGGGGAATAATTTTAATTAAATTACGCACTTCTTAGCTTAGAGTTGACATCAGATATGATATTTTTTCAACAGGGTTTAAGCTTAAATTTTGGTGAATAGTTGTGTTGAACAAATTGTGATAACTCACCCACTGTAATGCATCACCAGAGAAGATCGATAGTTCAAGTTTTAGTAAGCTCATGAATGAATTTTGAACCAAAGACCCACAAGGTGTAGAGGGACTTAAATCGTACAGTTGAAGTTCAGGAGTGGGAAGTAACATTTGTATACTACAACTTAAAAACTTGTGTAACTCAAATATTTTCTATTGATTCTTAATTACAATCTCATCATTGTAACCTTCAATTTCTTCCGAACCAATCTTAGATAACAGCACTTCAAACTCTTTACGTTTTGACTCAACTTCCTTTTTGAACAAAGGTATTTCTCGAATTTGATACTCGGACAATATTTCCCCTTTGTTCACAATGGATTCTGCTTTCGTTACAAATCCTATAATCTTAGCGAGACGTTTCTTAATAAGTTTTCATTGCCGAGTGAAAGCAACGAATCTCATGATGACCAATATTAGTAAAATAAGCAAAAAAATACTTGAACTAATTAAATGAGAAACAATCAAAACAAATCAAAGTCTACACAAAAGGTTCGTGACAGAGAAATAAAAAAAAACTATGCAATTATGAGTCTTATGATCCTGGCATGCAAAACTGAACCTAAAATTAGTGGACACAAGGGCGAGCTTACCAATATGGTTAACTAACGAAATAATAACTAAAATGGTTAGGCTCGTACTTATAAAGAAAATTTAACACAATTAAAAACACTTTGTAGTTATTAATAACTTTATGAGCAGAGTTATTTGTCCTATTAATATACTGTATTGTACCATAACGAGGGTTCATTTATTTCAAAGAAATAGATCCGGCCCAGAGGACCAAAATATATGTGCGGTGGTAACAAGCGATATTTTGTACACATTCGTTAGATTATCAAACATAGAGAGAAACAATCAAATTAACTATGAGCCTACCATTGCGAATGGTGACTGAGAATACCTGTAGTGATGAGATGATATCTGGGGCGCCTCAATCTTGATTCTTGAGCACTTATTAATATTTCACACGTGAGCGTTTTATGGCTATGTGTTCCGAGAGCTAAGAAAAACGCTTTAACTCACAGTTTTACCCATTATACTAAAAAAAAGAAAAAAAAAACTATGCAATTATGAGTCTTATGATCCTGGCATGCAAAACTGAACCTAAAATTAGTGGACACAAGGGCGAGCTTACCAATATGGTTAACTAACGAAATAATAACTAAAATGGTTAGGCTCGTACTTATAAAGAAAATTTAACACAATTAAAAACACTTTGTAGTTATTAATAACTTTATGAGCAGAGTTATTTGTCCTATTAATATACTGTATTGTACCATAACGAGGGTTCATTTATTTCAAAGAAATAGATCCGGCCCAGAGGACCAAAATATATGTGCGGTGGTAACAAGCGATATTTTGTACACATTCGTTAGATTATCAAACATAGAGAGAAACAATCAAATTAACTATGAGCCTACCATTGCGAATGGTGACTGAGAATACCTGTAGTGATGAGATGATATCTGGGGCGCCTCAATCTTGATTCTTGAGCACTTATTAATATTTCACACGTGAGCGTTTTATGGCTATGTGTTCCGAGAGCTAAGAAAAACGCTTTAACTCACAGTTTTACCCATTATACTAAAAAAAAGCATGGTATTAACTAGCCTAGAGCCATTAGGGGAGAAGGGTCAATGTGCTGACATCTAGTGTTAATGAGTATAATTAATTACACAAAGAATAGAGCACATCGGGCTCAGTAGATATATTCATACTAAACAATAAGTCTGATCATACTTAAGGAATTCGTGGATGACTTTTTTTTTACTTTTCTAATGCGTCGTGGGCCGCCAATTGGATAGGCTTGGTCTACTCTCTAAATGGTAGCAATCTTACATTGTTGTATTAAACTATGGTCCTATCTTGTAGGCTATGCTGCCTATGCCATATTGGAACAAAACATGGTAGCTTTGCTACTTTTCAAAGTAGACGAAGGGTGGAAAGGTGTATCAATTAATAAAACCAATTATCGATTAGGGAAATGAATTGCTTATGATTATATTATTATCTACACTGATTATTACAGTTTGGTTATAATTAAAACATTTCAACCTAGGTGATCTTGTGGTAAAGTGCTTGCCTCAGGACTCTATGTTCGTAGGTTCAAACACAACCTAGATCGATGGATTTTACTTGAGCGATAAAAATCGTATTACAACTTCCTTAGGAGAGAAGTAAAGCCATTGGTCCCCTTTTTCGATTGTGACATGTAAAAAAACACTGGAACGCAGGTTTTATGTGAAAATATCTTTCACGGAAAAATTTGTATGCTTTTCCACTCTCTCTCTCTCTCTCTCTCTCTCTGATAGAAGTTATTGTGTGATGATATCGGTTCAGAAAGTGCATGTTAAATATCTTAAATAAATAAATATTGAAAGCTAATACAAATGGTGAAATATATTCTTAAGATTAGTAGAGAAGTTAATGTAATTAATATGAGTTTTTGTTTTAAAATCAAACATTTTACACTTAGTTTGCTAAATCAGTCAAGATGGCGTCTTGTGGAACGAAGATAAGTTGTATATAGGCCTGTCAAATATGTATCATCCTTGAAAAAATTTGGTGCTACTTTTGAGTCTTGTCCCCTATCAATGCTTCAGTATGAATCAATATTTTATCAAACATTTAAAATATAATGCATTTGTTGTGTTAATAGGTGTTGAATATTAAAAGAACAGATTAATTGGTGATTAAAATTAATTGCTGGGTCTTTATTCTTAAGTGCATTTTTGAGCATCTCATATGGTTTTCTAAGCTAAGTTAAATGGGAAAACCATACGAGATGATTTTCTAAGCAAAGTTAAATGGGAAAACCATACTAGATAGCTTTGAAAGTACTCAAGAATACATCCCCTGATGTATTAATAACCACCCAATTACGATTCATATGTATTAGGATCAGTAGAACCTTAGTAGATAGTACAAGAACATGACAAAATTGAACATAATATGTGTGTCTTAGATTTAAATATTTTTATTGGCAAAAACCCGTCTCGGTGGCGTAGTTGGCTAACGCGCTAATAGTGTTGTGCTGCTCGACTGCTGAGGACGGGGAGATCAAGGTTCGAATCTCGGTCGGGTGAACTGGGGTAGGTTTTTCCTAAATGGTTTTCCACTCTCCCTACACGCAAATGCGGGTTCACTTCCTCTAATTCAACCTTCTCAAATCCTAATCCATTAGCGTAATTAGTACTTAAAGCGTATAACCCGAACGGGTAGTAAGACGCGGTGCTAAATCAATAATATTGGTAAAACCTCGTAATTTTAGAAACAATGTCAAAATTAACACATCCCTATAATTTTTCTAGAAATAAGAGAAAGTAATCGTGTATTGCATCTATCTTCAAGTTTGTTGAATATACCTACTAATTTTATTGTATCGGGATTGTATAGGTTCAGATCCCGGTCGTGTGTACTGAAGAAGGTTTTCCTAAATGGTTTCCCACTCTTTCTCCGCGAAAATGAGGGTATATTCCCTTAAAATCCCACCATAATCATTAATAGCATATTAGCATAATTGGTAGATCTGCAAGTATATTACCCGAACGGGTAATGAGACGTAGTGCTAAAAAATTAGTATACTTACATATGCGTATAACCCAGGGAATAGAATCTGAACCAGAACAAATAACTGAATTAACCGTTATTTTTAAGAAAATAGAACAGGAACTCTAAATATAAATCTACCAAGAACCAGAACCGGAATTAGAATCGATATATATATATATATATATATATATAAGTCCATAAATATTCTTAACAGTTCTTAATTTAATTATTTAATAAGGTTGCATATCATAACACCTTTATTCAACTTAATATTATTTTGAAATATTATATTTTTACTTTTCTCCGGATTATTTCATACAAAGTCAGCTGTATCCCTTTGTAATTGTTTTATATATAGCATAATGTAGGCCTATATAATTTCAATTTGTTGGAAATTATATTTAATGTATTTTTATATCAAAGGATTTTATAACGGTAGTAAGATAATAGCTATAAATTAAAATTAAAAGAACCGGAACCTGATTACGTACCAAAAAGAACACGAATTTTATTTTTCTCTAATCGGAAAGATAAAATCGGAACCTTAAAATGTTTACTAGAAGAACCGGATTAAGAACGAAAGACGATACATGTTTTTGTTCGATACTCTGGTATAATCTTAAAGGTTACTAAGACGAGTCAAAAACTATACTGTACCTATTGATTTTTTTTTTAATAAGCGGAAACTCTCAGAATCAACAACCACAAAAATAGCACGAGCTTATTCTGTGTTCATCCTTCTAGTAAAGAGAATAAGTTTGCTCACCCTTTAAGAGACGGGTGAAGGTAAAGAAGGCACCGTGATTCTGAACACAGATAAATATAATTTAAACATCTTTGTACCATAACCACTTCCATCTTGGATATGCATGAGTCACAAGAAACAGAATGGCCTGAAAAGAACAAAACCATTAACATTTTGAAAACATAATCTATTTGGTTTTTAAGTTCTAGGGCCTCGCCTTTTGACATCACAGGGTCATTCATGACAAGAGGTCCTTTAAAAAAAAGTAATGGCAGTTGATATTAACTTCAGACTATAAAAATAGATTTCCAAACAGAATTTTTATAGTTACCACATAATCAATTTATATAAATTGGTTACAAATTAAACGGAGGAAATAAATGCTAACAGCTTACAATATTAATGACACAAATTATAAAATAACATGTTAAAACTGTCATCTTGTGTATCGACTCACATGAGCTAGTTTTATAAGTATTTAATTTATAAAATAATTTTTTAAATCTATTTTTATCACAACGTCTTATTAACTGTTTAGGTCATAAGCGTATATCATAAAAATTACTCTAAGGAGGTTGGGATAAGTTAGAAATCATTTTAGAGAAAATCTATCAACATTTGCGTGGGAGGAAAAAACACCTTCAGTAAACCATCTCCCTATCATCAGGAGACCAGTCTAGCACGAGAATGACACCTTAGACTGTTCGGCCACTGAAGTGGGAGGAAGGTTGTTAATCTATTAAAAAGATAGTCCTTCATTCTTATATACCCCTAAAAATAAATCATTGCTTTTACTTTTTATAAATAAAGTTCCGCTAAGCTTAATCATGATAGGTGACAAACGACGATGGCCGCGTGGTCTAACGCGCTACTCTCGCAGCATAATAGACTGTCAATAATGGAGAGATCAAAATTCGAGTCTCGTCTGGATGTGCTGAGGTTTTTTTCCCAAAAATAATTTTACGCTCTCCCTCCTACACGCAAATACAAGCACACTTTCTATAAATATAGTCTTCCTCATTTCTAAAGCCATTATCATCATTAGTACATAAGCGTATAACCCAAACGGGTAGTAAGATGCGGTGCTAAAAAACACAATAGAAAATTTGGGCATCATGTTTATACAAAAGAAAAACACACACAAACATGTACAAATTATTTTATTTCATATTTTAACATCTGATTTCTTAATGTAATAAAATGTTACATTTTTGTTACAATATTTCGTTATTTAAAATAATATCCCATCATCTGCAATAAATTAAAAAAAAACTTTTGTAAAGCTATATTCAAAAAAAGAAACCTTGACATTAAAATAAGAAAACAGTTCCGTTATCGTAGATGTATGTGGGCCAGACTACGTCATTATTTACCGAGAAGGTATGTGCTACACTCACACGCAAATTATGTCCTCATCTTCTATTACAGCTATTACGAATTTTATTACCCGGATACTTATGCTAACTTCGCTTTAAAACTGCTTGTTCTTTCCAGGATATCAGACTCGGCAATCTTGAAAAGCATATGTGACCACATATGTGTGTCGTCAGGCTAGAGAAGAGATGACCGACAGAAAAGGACTCGTTTGAAAACCAAGCCATGGACCATTTTTATGGATTTATTTCTTAGTAGGATTCGAGGAATTTAACCAAATTAGGCTGTTTAAGTTGGTTTAAAAGGTAAATAATGTCAGCTTCATTATGAGTTTGATATTTATTACTTAGATGTTTCTAAATATCCAAGGGTACTGGTTTAACTTCTGACGAAGGCAAGCAATATGTCAACTATGTTATATCACAAAACGATAAATAAAGTGTCAAAAATTCAGCAGTTGTGATAATTCAAGAACTGCCATCAGTAATCTTTTTATAAAAATATTGTCTTAGTAATAAAAGCCATGTGGTATTTTTTCAGAACTTTTCTCAAAACTCGCGATAAGGTACACATTTGAAACTTGAATTACTTGAATGTTGTAGCTACCCTGAAAATTCTTAAAACAATTTTTTTTTTATTCCGAGGAGAACTTAGCACACGGCACACCATTGATCACGTGAATAGAGTTATAATTTTGGCTTGAAGAGCAGGCCATCTTTGTGAGAAAAGCAACCCTTGAAATAAAAAAATATCCTGGCAGATACCTCCTGTTTTGAAAAATAGATAAAAACCACAGATTTCACGCATATAATACAAAATATTTTATTTGTATTGCTATTAGAAACATCTTATGGGTTGTTGCCGGGATAAATCAGACTTGATTGGACACGGACAGTACTAAGTAAACTGCCCACCCCCCCTCTTTCAATTATAAATTCGACCAACTGCACTCAAAATATAAATAATTGGCTTTTAAGGGTAAGTTTGATGCTAAATGGGACGAAACAATTTAATCGTACAGTTTATTCAATACTTTCTTGCCTTGGTATAAATCCACGAGCCACTTCTGATAGATATCTCCATAGAAGTTTTTTTGTCGGTTTTTGAATCAAAACTTTGACATAATTTCATACATATATTACATATATTATGTGAATTTTTATTTTTAAACTCACCTGGGTGGCATAGTTATCCAACGCGCTAGTTTCATGTTGAGCTAGACTGCCTAGAACGGGGAGATCAAGGTTCGAATCTCACTCGGGTGAACTGGGGGTGATTTTTCCTAAATGGTTTTCCACTCTCCTTCCACGCAAATGCGGGTTTACTTCCTCTATATTCAACCTTACAAATTCCTAGCACATTAATGTAATTAGTACTTAAGCGTATAACCCGAATGGGTATTAAGGTGCGGTACTAAATAATAATGATAGTAATCATTTATTTTAAATTATAAGAATTGTTGTAACAACATATTTCATGTATATTAATATTGATAGTGACAACCGGAGCTATACCAAGATAGATTCTAATCATCAAGGATGTGTTTAAAAATTTCAAAAATATTTAAAAAGTAAGCCTTGATTTCATAAAACGACCATTTCTTTCAACTTAAATACCTTGAGTTCTACCAAAGAATTATAATTTATGTTTTAAAATGTTTTAAAACATAGACTACAAGTGTTATCATATACAAATTTACAAAATTTTATTAATAAAACCGGGTGTACAAGGGAGAAAGGGGTAAGCCACATTAAACACATTTTCCACACAAATGTTTATATTTCAAACCCAATAAGGACCCCATCAAATACTTTTTAAATTAATTTAAATATGACAGAGACTTCTTGTAACCATAATATAAAATGTATTATCAAGGTCTTATGATTGTCTAACAGATGACAGCATTAGCCAAATTTAAGTTAAAATTGGACTTCACCTCTTTCCCCCTGTACCCAACATATATCATATTGTACGTTAGTAGTTGAATGTATGGGTGTTATTGAGACACATTAAAAAAAAGGCTGAGTTCTATAAAATAAAGTATTGAGCTGTAGAGTTGTACGAGTACAAAAGTCGGAAAGCGCCTGAACTTACACTGGACCTTTACTATCAACACATGAGTTGCACAAGCACTAAAGTTGACCTAAGCTGTTTTTCGCCTGGTTATGAATAGTTATAGTTATATGTATCAACCGTTCTAATACCAGTACGGCCTATAAATTATTTGTCAAGGTGGAAATCATTATACGGAGGGTGAATTGAAACTATATATAGAGCTTGTTATGTAAATCATAATTCATAACTTTTTAATAACCTATTTATAAATGTCCATGAATAAAAGGTGCTAAAATTTTTACTAACTATCCTCTGTGAGATTTTCATTCAAAATTCTATGAATTATAATTTACAATATTTTTTAATTTTATGTCATCAATAGCGAGACGTTATTAATTTAAGTTAATTTGGACTAAAATATTTAAAAAAATACCTTTACAATGAAGTTGGCTCAAAATAATTTCATTACTTTTTTTTTACGACTTTCATGCCAAAAATATAATTTCATAATTTTTTATGACTTTTAGTACTAGTAGACACCATTTGCACGGAGAAAGAATGTTAAAACATATCGTGGACAAAACTAGCATCGGTGCATTTTTTCCGGATGGTTTCCACATCTATCGATACATAGAGTTCGTTCACGGTAGGAGTTTACCTGGGAAAGGACTTTTTTCCCTACCAGAAATCTATTATATAGTAGGATATTGGTAAAGAAGAAAGACCTTTCAGAGGTAAACTCCTACCGTGAATGAAGTAGTCAGACGTACTAACAAATCGTCTAGTCAAATAGTTCAATCGGTTAGTACCCATTTATCCATTTTATTTTTTGTGGTAGAGAAGGGAACGCGAGGTAAGATAAATGATTATGCAGTTTTTATAACAAACTTTTTTGTCAAAATAATTCAAAACTTCAACAGATATGCAAAAACTGTTGATACCATCATACAAAGACAAACTCTATGTTTCTATTGGAGAAATATTTTATTTATTTTCGCCAAAAAATATGTTTTGCTATAAAAAAAACTGCCAAAACGCTTGCCTTTTTTTAGCATCCCCTTCCATCTTACCTTAAATAAGGTACATAGAGTACAAAGCTACGATTCTTGAACCACTATTTAGGAACCTCTTGTCCCCCTCTCTCTCTTGCCTTCAGTGAATTGTTGGCATTAAGATGGTTCTTGCAATGAACTGTACTTAGCCTAAAGTTCAAGTGAGCCGTAAAAAAAAACTACGGTATCAGATGACAGTTCAGTTTAGTTTTAGTTAAGTAGGTATCTTCTTTTTTTCTTTCTTGTCCCTTGTATTAGGGATATAAGTTAGTTTATTCCTGCTTTGCGATCTTTCCTCTAGATTTACACTTGTAATTTATGTTGTGGTTCGTCTTTCTTTGACTGACCCGAATTACAAGGATAAGTTTTGAACCATAGGTCGTTTTTATTTGCAGACGAACCGGTTCTACTAAAGAGACACAAAACTGTGTTTTAATTGGTTGACATTTTAAATTAATCTTGTGATAGGTTAATTTAAACTTTAGTTGATTCAAACGACGATTTTAATGTTGATTTTTTTTTAAATGTAAATGTAGTCTAGTAATATCTATAGCACTCATTAATCAATTCTTGTTCTGTTCTACTATGGTGCAGGTTGAATAGATTGGCCCATATTGTAATCCATTAAGTTAAGACTGTGTTACCGTTTAGTGTAAACGTAGCGTATCTTAGTTCAAACCTGTGTCTTTTTTCGTCCAAAAAAATCAATGTAAAATGGTTTTAAAAATTACGTAAAAATATATTTTTCAAAAGCAGCATCAATTTTTTTAAACTACATTATTTATTTACTTCTAGTAAAAATTACAAAACGTATCAGATGAAATAATTTATCAATTAGAATGGAATTATAAAATCAAATAGAGGATGCTTAAGATTATATTTTAGAGCGAAGATATAAATTTTATTAAAAAGAAATCAGCAATCAAAGATTTGTAAATAATACAGACGATGACACCCTAAGATAAAATAGGTCCTACACCTTTTAATGCTTTTCCGTTGCACATTTTACTGGCGATGTTGAGGGTGGACACGGTTTAATTTATGTATCCTTTTGCGAATGTGATTAGGAGGATACATTTAAAAGAAATGAAAATGAAGATGAAGAATGAATGGGTGAACACAATGTGGATGAAAACCAATCTTTGATTAACTTATTCGAGGATCAAAAGAAAAACCTCTGGCTTAAAGTCCGAGAAACTTTTATTTTTCACAACTTTACTGGTATAAAATTAATAAAAGAGTATTTTTTCCGCAAAAGTTTTAACTATAAATAGAGCTGTTCTTTTTTAATTTACATAATAAAAATAGAGACTGATTGTTGCTATTTACATATACAGTATATACATCACCTCAATTAAACTTAATTATATAAGTTATTCAAATCCCTAAAATCACTTTTATTTATTCATTGGAACACTTTTTTTTAAATGAAATTTTATATTGGATTGGTACGTATTTAAATTTAATCAACCCTGTCGTATATTATTGTGTACTATAAAGAAAATAAATTCTCTTTTATATATATAGTTGATTAAATTTAAATACTAATCCGCAGTGAAATATAATTAGGGAAAAATGTGTTTAAATTACCGATATAAAACGATATAAGCGATTTTGAAGACTTATATAATTAAATTTGGTCGAGACTTCTCTTTAAGGTCGTCACTCCTATGCTCACCTTATATAAAAATCGACCTTAACAGAATGTTTACCTTTGGTATGTGGTTTCAGATGTGTTTTGAGGAATGTGTTGTGTCTCCTTACATCCTCTTGCCTTGTGTTTTGTAGGAATGTCGTCCGAACAACCCCGAGGAATGACATTACCTTCTCAAATTAATTCGTGAATACTCTTTTAGACAGCTGGACCGATCTTATTTATAAGCCGTCGTGTTGTTTTTGAAGGATATTTTAAATGTAAACAGAATATAAAACGTATTTAATGTTAAGAGATTTGCTCAGAGCCGAAAGTCAATGAGTCTTTTCATCAACCGCGATTTAGTCGTGAAGGGGACAGTCAATTTTTGTGTTTGCACCGCATTTTACTACCTGTTTGGTTTGTACGCATATGTGATTAATACTCTAATGTGGTAGGGATAAGGAAGGTTACATTTTTGAAGAAGTATACCCGCATTTTTGTTGATATAAAAGTGGAAAACCATATACGAAAAACCCTTCTCAGAAAACTCGGCCGGGACTCGAACCCCAATCTCCCAATCAACGGCAGTCAATCTAGTACCGGAGTGACATCTTAGCTCATGCGGCCACCGAAGCGGGTTGTGTGAAAGTATATTTTGGGACTTTTTCTGGCGGCCAGATAAGGTTCTTCATTTTAAAATTGTACTGTAGAATGTCTATCCTTGCACTTTTTATAAAGAGGCGTGCATACACACCTCATTAACACTTGACTAATGAGTGTGTACAAAACTTTGAATGTGAACGTTTTGTCTCGACACGACTTCCTGTCTGAAGACTTGTCTCACTTGGAATGCAGACAATTTGTTCAACGCGAAAACAACAGGAAAACAAAAAAAAAACTTTGCTCCCATCTTTCACTTTAGACTGTGAATACACAGGTCTTAGCTTTTAAATACACTATTTTATGACTTAATTATTTTCATTTTTACCTTTATTTGTTAAGAGTTTCCTTTTATCTCTTCCCCATTCTTCCCATTTTTCTTCCTTTATCTTGCACGTTTCTCTACCTCCTTTTCCCCTTCCCGTTTCTCTCTACAAGGATATAATAATAATATTTAGCACCGCGTCTTACTACCCGTTTGGGTTATACGCTTTAAGTACTAATTACGCTAATGGATTAGGAATTGGGAAGGTTGAATTAGAGGAAATAAACCCACATTTTTATGGAGGGAGAGTGGAAAACCATTTAGGAAAAACCACCCCCAGTTCACCCAACCGAGATTCGAACCTCGATATCCCCGTCCTCAGCAGTCGAGCTCAACACGACTAGCGCGTTAGCAAACTACGCCACCGAGGCGGGTTTCTACAAGTAAACCTTGCTCAACTTTTGTAAAAAAAAACTGTGATTTATTTAGCTCAGTGGAGCTGACTGAGGTCCACGCCAACAATTTTGACGTTTTCTCTTTAAATATGAGTCACTAGTTGGTCTCTAGTGTCTTGCGGAGGAGGAGATTTATTTTAACATTTGATTTTATTACAAATTAATTTGGGGTGGATTTTAAATGTGGCAACGCTTATTATAAAAAAATATTTTTAAAGGTACGATGAAATAGATCGACTATAGTATCTGAGAACGCCTCTGTAGTCTAGTGGTCCGAGTTCTTGGCTATAGATCCAGAGGAACCGGGTTTTTATCCCCAGTGCTTCCAGATTTTACGTGAAGCAGAGGGTCTAGAACGGGGTCAAACTCAGACTCATGAGGACAAATGAGGAGATATTCGAATAAAGAATTAGCGGCTCTGGTCTAGAGAACTGAGATTAATGCCCAGAGGGTGCGTTGTGCTGACCACCTGACACGTTACATCCGAAAATGTTAACCCCAACATTGTTAACAGCGGTGTTCACTCTGTAGGTATAGCTTGATATTGGACACAAGCCATAGATTTATTATCAAGTATTTGACATATTAATAATAATCATATATCTAACATTGAATTAGCGTGAAGTGTTGCTAGGGATGGCAGAGTTTGTTTGAAACTGTACCTTTGACTTGTTAAGTCAGTAGAACCCTTATTGGTTATTCATCAACGGAAATATATGGCCGTGTGAGGTATACTTTGATTTTGGTAAGATCAATAGTATCTGATAGTTACTAAAGTTACTAAAAACAGATTAAAAATATTCATACATTAAGTCATGCTATCTGCAGCTGTCATTTTAATATATATATTATCAATACATATAAACTAAAAAATATATAAAATACTATCAATGTTGGCCGCAAATAAATGTGCTTGAATTTTCTCAACTATTCTTCCAACCAAAATCAGAGTATATGTAGAGCAGAATCTTTGTATCATTGTTTTAATTAGTAGTGAATAGGTGGGAATATATTACACGGGTACAGTTTCAACTAGATCTGACTACCATGATAGCACTCCACGCCACGCCATTGGCCATTAAATATCTTATTAAACTTGATTTTGTGTTTACCTTATTTTAACATAAATAGCTATCGTCTGTCAAGAAATAATGACAATGATATGTTGAAGTCTACCCGCTAGGCTGGAATTTTGTTAACTCTCGAATTACTGTATTTCTTGTACTACAAAGTAGTTTTGTGCTCATAGGTGGGGCTATTAATTTTACATATGTGGGCCTATGTTTTGGTCTATCTAGGGGTTAAAATTATTTATATTTATGTTAATAATTCTTGGATGGTTCGTTGATCAGTTTCTAAAAGGGTGTTATAGTTCGATTAGTAGTTTAAAAATGACACCTGAGCAAATAATTAATCCCAGGGATTTGGGATTTACATAGTAGTCAACAATCATTTTCCAATATATGTAAATAAAAGACACTTGGAGTTCAATCTTTTCATACTTTCCCCTTAAGATAAATATATTAAAGTAAATAATAACAATATAATATATTATTAATTTAATCAATATAAATTCCAATACAGTAAATCCTCGACCTACACGGATTTGATCAACGTGAATTTGTACATTTGCGGCTGTGGTTCTTTGACTTACGATTATTAGAACCATATATTTAGCGCCATTTAAAACAGAAAGTTGACTCACAGCGGGAAGTGTAACGGCCATTTCATTTGTTTCTACTCTCATTTCAGTTGTGTCGTGTTGTCATAAACAAAGTGTAAGCCCTGAATATGTGTGAAAAACGTAAAAGTGATGAGAAATCAGGTATTCACGTGAAGGAGAAAGAAGGGGTTCGTATTCGAATCACGTGGCTTCTCAACACATGCTGAAACCTTAGTAAAGATTTAACCACCTCTGTCGAGAGCCTACTGTATTAAATATTAAAAATATCTAAAATAATAGCTAATATTAATAATTTTTTTAGAAGAAAAATGAATACATATACACATTCATGAGAGTATTTTTAAACAACAATACTTTATATAATTGATCACAACATTAAATGTTTTAAGAATAGAGAGGATCTCCACGTGCGCAGCTATTAATTAAAAATACAACATTTAGATAAATCTTAACAATGTATGATTACTTTGTAATCAGAGATAATTTACGAGTTCCTTAAAAAAATAAGAATCAGGACTGAGTGGTGGGTATAGTTTTTTATTACCTTGCTGCTGAAACACCGTAAAAGATGGTCAGTAAAAATTTTTACAACCTGACAGGTTTCAAAACCTATCACTGAGCTGTAGTATTAAAGTGTTGGGGCATATTATTATGATTATTATTATTATTATCATCATCATTATTATTATTAATATTATTACTAATTGGCCTCAAGATTAGATCATTTGCTTTTAAATCAGATCAATATGTAATATTGACTATGTAAATTATTTAATTATATATTCTAGGAGTTTATTTTATTCTATGTGTTTGGTTTACCTCTCCTTCGTAAATTAAAACGCAAAATTTCCCATAATATAAACCAGAAGGTTCCAAACTGTGGTCCGTGGAGGTGTGCCAGGTGATCCGCACATGGGACTACAGGAAAATGAATGTTATGACACAATCGTGTTTGCTTTCTCAAATAGCTTGAGATTAAGTTTTTAGAAATATGTAATCAGTAATCTAAAGTAAATGATGTTTTTATCAAACTATCATGTAAAGACTTATGGGGAATTTAGGCACTTACTAGCACCTTAAGAAAATCTATTATTTCATAAGAAACATTAAGGTTATCCAAAAGTAATATTATTTTATTCAATTGCTCATTCAATTATGTCTACAAAATAAAATAAATATTAATTATATTTTAACAACTTTTGTCTAGAAAAAAAATCTGCAAGTGCTCATATTAAAAGCTCGGGAGGAAAATATGAGCACACCCAAGGGTAAGATGAGCATCGTGTTATAATTTGATATACACATAAAACGCTACTTTAAATATCAGACAGAAATACTCAATAGTCCATATACAGGCAGGAAAATAGTGGTAAAGATATAACAAATAATAATTACTCTCTTGACACAAACCAATACCTACTTATACTCAATTTTTATATTGATGGGCCTATTTTGCTAGTCCGAACAAAAGTCGCAAATGTAACGCTTCTGTCGCTTACCAACACCACTGCATTTGACGTGATTGCTTGGCACTGTACCTAATTACCATCTAGTATGGAAAAAAGATCCCCACAGAAAATGCACTCTGCATCTTCTACATCTCTTGACTTCTTAGCAGATGATGAACTTGAAGACTTTTTGTTCCTTTTTCTGGTAGTGATAACTCATCATTTTGGTGAGGACTATCCTTGAGTATAATAGAATGAGCCACTCTTCTGGTAGAAGGCTTCCGTGTGCCTTTGGATGGAATCGGAATCAGGTCTCGGAATGATGGAGAACATTGTGAAGTTGATCCGGCCATTGTAGATGTTCCTGATGTGGGCGAAGATGATCCTTTATGTCCAGGTGTTCCTGGTTTTGGTTAGATGATCCTGTCTCTGTAGATGGTCCTAGTTTTGGTAGTGAGATAAGGTGGCTGTTCATTTCATTGAAATCACCCAGAGATGAGGATGGTAGAGAATTTCCAAATGAGATATGTGTGTGAAGAGTTGTGTTATTATTACATTCTGGATTAGCTGTGAGCTCTGTGGCAATGAAATCCTCTTCTGAAAATGTATGTGGATTGAAGGGATGTATGCCAATCTTCTTGAAACCTGACTGCGCATTCTGAATCGTAGCACCTTTTCCGTAAGCAATGGAAAATAGTTTAGAAATTTCTTTTTCTGTCACAATTCTACCAGGATGCTGAGACAGCCAAGTAAACACGGCTTATTAATAAAATCTATCAATTCTCTTTAAAATGGTTGCATCAAGGGGCTCCAGCCTATGCGTGCAGTGTGAAGGAAAGGAGAGAATTCTTACATTAATCTCACGTGCCTTCAGTATCACCGACAAATTTCTTGAGTTGACTATCTACGATTAATAATATCGGTGCAGAACGATATTTTGGGAATACCTTTTGTAAGAAATGGTCAAACCATACAGCAAATAATTCTTCTGAAATCCAGCCAGCGGAAGGTGACGCGAATCCAATACTAGCTGTTGGCGCTTTGTCCAGAAAGTTTGGTATCATTCGCACCCTTGGGAAGACGAATAATGGTGGTATGTACTGTCCACTCGCATTTACACAGCAAAAAACCGTAACAAGTTTACCTTTCCCTCCACTTGTAATGGCTCCAACTGCTTTTCTACCTTTCTGAGCCAATACCTTACCAGGTTTGTGTACAGCAGTGTAGCCGCTCTCATCTGCGTTGAAATTTGATCATGGGGTATTTTTCTAATATTATTTTCATCGAACGGAACATTCTCTAGGGTGTCAAAAAATATATTGACTTTGCCTTCATTGAATACTACTGCTCGGTGGATAGATGTTGCTTCCAGTTTACGTACTGAAAGTTCTGGGTTTCATTTCAGAAACCTGCTAACCCAGTCTCTCCCAGCTGTTTTTTTTCTCTACATTGAATGGAACTGGAACACATATGATCACAAACTGTAAATATTCACTCCAAAAAAACTCTTTTCCATATTTTATAGGGCTTTGACAAGTTCCTTTTCTTCAGCCTTGATGAGAACTGGTTTTCTTCCGAGGCATTTAGTTACCTTTCCACCCATCCACACCACAGAAAGATGTCTTCGAAGCAATTTACATGGTACTCCACATTGGCGTGCCGCATCCTTTTCACTCTCACCTCGCTGTAGAACTTGCCGAACAGCAGTTGACATGCTCAGCTCATCCCACTCACCACGTCAAGGTTTTGATAGAGCCATCCAAGCAAAGAACGAATAAAATTATGATTACTATTTATTAACATTATTAATTATTTTACGTTATTTTAATTCTTATAATTATTGTTGTTATTAATTATTATATACTATTTTACGTTATTTTAATTATTAATATTATTACTTTAACTATTTTAATTGCTATTATTTTTACTATCTTAAGCACGAGGTAGCTGTAGACACCGCGAAAAATGTAAAAATTCACAATTTAAAAAATATCAGGGGATTATGAGCACCCCTGCTCATATAAACAACTGTGGCCACGTCATATTTTCAGTCATCTTGTTCGTTGTGGTGAGATGTTAACTTTAATTTTTTCTCCATGAATGCAATGATTAGGTTTTATCAGTGGTGTTTATTCAATGCGAGCAAGGGAAGCAACGCTTCCCTAAAATTAAAAAGGGAATAAATAAAGTTTAAACAAATCATTATATTTAAAAACCTCCCCAATAAGTATAGTTAGTTGAGGTGGCAGCGCTTCTTTCTTTGAACAAGCAGTTCTTTCTCAGACTGACCGCTGACCGGCCAGTCAGCTGTCAATCGTTTGTTTCCGGGTCTGTCCGTCCCTGATCGGAGAAAGGGAAGCATAGTTTACCTAGGTGAGTATTAGCGCAAGAGCTTACTATCGTGATTGGTGTATAATCGTACGTTTAATACTGTTAACATCTTATGTTTTAGGTTGTTTTTGGCGATATTTATTGTTTCTAGATATAATTATGTTCATTATATTACAAAATAATATATTTATCACTAATTTACAGTAAGTTTAGTTTTATTTTACCGAATATTGACGTTTGTTTTATCCTCCAAGGGGAGCGGTTTTATTTATTTGCATACAGTAGTAGAATGACGAGTGCGTCAACAAGTGCAGCATTGGAAGAGGAGGGCTGCTGTGTCAAAATGCTTAAGTAATATTTTGAAGCATAGTTTTTCGTCCCGAATTTTTGACCTACTCCGTCGTCAGGCAACCTATATATATATATATATATATATTATACACTTTCAATACACAATTTTATGAAAGTGTATAGTAATTATCGGTGTATTGCGTTGGCAGAAAATTATATAAATGACCTTACTATTTAATAATGATAACGGCATGTAAAATAAATCCAGATTCAAAGCTATTATAGTTCAGGCCATCGGTCATACTTATTTACAGGCCACACATAACCCAAGAGGAAACTTTGGTGATCGCAAATTAACCATTATTCTTCTTCTTTTTGTTTGAGTTAGGACTACAATTATTATGTTTCTTAAATATATATATATATATATATATATATATATAATTTAATGATTGAGTAATATTTCTAT
>CABFOW010004438.1:43733-56455 GCA_902141385.1 Timema californicum
GGGGCGGAGGGGGCAGGTTGACAGGGGTAAAATTACAGAGGTGAGTTGATGGATAA
Organism: Timema californicum; assembly: GCA_902141385.1. Taxonomy (NCBI): domain Eukaryota; kingdom Metazoa; phylum Arthropoda; class Insecta; order Phasmatodea; family Timematidae; genus Timema; species Timema californicum. The sequence continues at coordinate 43,790 of CABFOW010004438.1, forward strand.
GATATTTTATTTATTTACTTAGTACCACGTCTTACTACCTGTTCGGGTTATGCACTTAAGTACTAATTACGCAAATGGATTAGGAATTGGGAAGGTTGGATTTAGAGTAAGTAGACCCACATTTGTGTGGAGGGAGACTCAGTGGCGTAGCTCGAGGTGGTGCCACTCGGGGTGGTCCCACCGCCACCCGTACCCTCCTTAGCTAGGCTACTGCCGAGAGTGGAAAACCATTAAAGGAAAACCACCCCCAGTTTACACGAGTGAGATTCGAACCTTGATCTCCTCGTCCTCGATAGTCTAGCTCAACATGAAACTAAAACGTTAGCTAACTACGCCACCGAAACGGGGGATGTTGACAAGTTGAAAGGGGTGAGATGACAGAGGCGAGTTGACGGATAAGTTTATTATTATTATTATTATTGCGTCTTACTACCCGTTTGGGTTATACGCACTTACGCTAAATGTGAAATGGTAGGGTGATTGTTAGCTGAAATGGAGGACCTGCAGTTTAACGTGGAATCCGAACCATAGTGGAGGCCTGGCATTCCACGCGTTCACAAGTTGTGATTAATACACGTCTTGTTAGGGGTAAAGGAACGTAGGTGAGTTGTCGGTTAAGTTGATATGACGAAGTGTATCACACCTTTTCATTAGGATTGTTATAGAAATTGTGAAGAAATAATTAAAATTAAAATTACTCTGCACGAACATAAGTGGTATTAGTGTTATTTATCCTTACAATATTTGTTCTATGTTTTCCTAGTACTACTCCTTCTTAAGCAGGTTCCACACTATTCGTCAATGTGGACGAATGTTTCGGCCGAATATTCGCCATAATGTTCGTTTATATTTATGTAATGAAACCTATATGGATATTCGCCTTCTCGTGAATGTCAACCCCAAATAGTGATGAGCATTCGTTTCCTTTTATTCGCGGCCATAAACCGCATCCAGAGCGAAATCTCTAGAATCTCGAATATTTGAGCGAACATTCAATATTCGTGTAATCTCCTACACTTCTCGTATTTTTATCCGAAACCTGAACATAAGTCCACATTTTCGAATAGTGTGGAATAGACTTTACCCCCAGATCAAGATCATCTAGCCAAGATGGACAATATGTGCAACTTTTCTACAACCTCTTTCAAAACACAGTCCACTTGGCATTTTAAAAAGTACAGTAGAACTTTTTAAATTCAAAGTTCAAGGGATATCTAAAAAAAATCAAGATATTCGAAATTTTAACTAACCATTTTAACTACTATCTATGCGGCTCGTACACAATAAATTAATAACCTCAAAATATGCTAAAGATAACCACACACGTTTACATATGATGTATATAACACATAGATACAATAAATACATACATAAGAAAACACAAGAAAAATTCATACAAAATATAAAACCTTGGAAAAATTATCATATGAAAATTGCAGACTTAAATCAAATTTGATGAAAGCTGAGCCAACAGATCCCCTAAATTAGGCAACCCACTCGCCACCACTGCATAATTTCCCGTTTTCTCATTTGTGTCAATAAGCTAGCTCCAACTTTAGTTGACCTTCTCAGCATATTGGTTGGTTTAGTAAAAATGTTATCCAAACCATTGACTTAAATATAAATTTCATGGGGAATCATGGGTTCAAATTATACCATTTTTCGAATTAACCCATGTCAAATTAGACGAATCTTACTGTATTTACGAGTTCAATTTAAAACTAAAATATGTTTATCCATTAATATTAATATTTAGCACCGCATCTTACTACCCGTTCGGGTTATACGCTTTAAGTACTAATTACGCTAACGGATTAGGAATTGGAAAGGTTGAATTAGGGGAAGTGAATCCACATTTGCGTGGTAGGAGAGTGGAAAACAATTTATGAAAAACCACCCCCAGTTCACCCGACCGAGATTCGAACCTCGATCTCCCCGTCCTCAGCAGTCGAGCTCAACACGACAAGCGCGTTAGCCAACTACGCCACTGAGGCGGGTTTTGTCCATTAATGTAAAACAAATATATAAATAGCAGTGGCACGGTGTGTGAGAGCTATTTTCAAGATAAGAAGAATTGGTTGAAATTATAACTGTGAAATATCCTCACCACTCAGTCGAACTCTCATTGGTCTGGTATATAAAAACACACATTCACATGTAATTTGTGTATAGAAAAGCCTATATATTATTGACTTATTTGTTCAATGAGGACCAAGTGGGGAGTGGCATACCACAGGTACAATTATTAACGAGATATGCTTGCTCTGGCAACAAGCCACAACAATACACTGCACTTAGAGTAGTCTTGAATTAACTATTTTTTCTTATCAGTGCATCTTACTACCGGTTCAGGTTATACGCCTATATGATGATTGGTTAATTACTCTAATGATGCATGGATGAAAAAGTAAACATTTTAGTGGAAGTTTACCCGCATTTCTGTGAAGGAAGAGTGGGAAACTATGTAGGAAAAACCACCTTCGATAGACCAGACCGGGGTTCGTGCCCCGATTTCCTCGTCCTCAGCAGGTTAGTCCAACACGAGATTGATGCCTTAGATCATGCGGTCAATGAAGTGGTTGGACTCACTATTGAATTAACACAGTGACTTGTGATATGTTCTCCTCCAAGATGTCCCAATTCGACCAATCACTCTTCCATATACTCTGTTCTAGATACCTCACATGTGTATATAAATTTACGTTGTTACCTGTCCAACGAATTTTCTAATGAGTGATAATACCAATTCAGTGCTCAAATGGTCTACAGTGTCACTCTCACAGCAAACTGGACTGCAAATGATAGAGAGACTAGGGTTCAAAAACCCAGTCGGGTGTACTGATGCTGTTTTTTTTCCTAATTGTTTATTCCACTCTGCCTCCACGAGAATGCTAGTGCAAACCCTATAAATTCAACTTACCTCATTCCTAACAAATTAGAGTAGTTATATGAATGGTCAAAAACACGCAGTGCCAAAAAAATAATTATGGTATACAAAACTTACCCTTGCGACACATTATGCCTTGCCACGGAATGAACACAAAAGTATATTATAGATTATAAGATATGACCGCTATTATTATACTTACATTAATATATATATAAATATATAGCTACAGGTGGTGTTTGCTTGTAAACTCCTCTGTATACTGATAAGCAGCACCCGGATTTTGGTGACGTAAAATTGATCAAAATATGACCTATAAAATATCTGATTCAGAAGTATTGGCTACCCCTTCTCAACGCAACCCTCTTATATTTAGTCGCATTCTCTCACCAGGAATGTGTATTTTACAACCAAACAAGTAAAGAGGAATCCAAATTTATTACATACCAAAAACTCTCGTTTCGGCAATATTTGTGAGTAAAAAAAAATTGTACGGGTTTCAATAAAATATCTATAGTATAATTTAAAGATACACTTATTCAGCATAAATGACTCATATTTATCCATAAATGCCTAAAATTGCCCCAAAAAAGACTCCTTCCAAGAAAATATTACTTAAAAATCGAAAATGACCCCCAAAAATTCATATGAAAACACTCTCCACAACCAGACGATCATAAACAGAATTTATATACTTATAAGCATTGTCTGTAACGTAGGCCTTCTAAAAAAAATAACATGTCTTCAAAACTGATCGGATTCAACCTCAAAGACTAGCAGTTCTTGATAAAACTCTTTCATTTTTTTTCTGCAGTTTTTCTTCCTTTCTTACTTCTTATACTTTCTTACTACCGATTAAAAAAAACACGCCACTATGAAAGAATCCTTAGTGTTTAGTCAGTTCAACCATTCAGGGCTCGAATCTCACCCCTCCTGAGTCAGTAGTCAAGCACTCCATTGAAACTAGCGGTATTTTGGCCAACCCTACCAGTTTCTCAAAACTAATCCATAAGAAAATTGAGTCCATTTCTCACAAAGTTCTCATCTCACCCCGTCCACGTAAAGACATGTATAGCAAAACCATACATCATAAAGTTTACAGTATTCTCCATATCTTTTCCTTGAAAAGGCTATTTTTTTGTATCCTACTATCCTTCCTCCTTACATAATATGAAATAGATACACAATTTTGAAAACTCCTCAATCCCCCTCTTTCAAAAAAAAAAAACTACCGGGGGAAATAAACCTTCAAAACATGAAAAATGTGGTGTTCACACCAAGGGTGGTGTTATATATGGGTTTATGGATGATTCCTTTGGGTATTTGTCACCGTGGTTTGGACATAAGTTCGGAATGGCCGAGGGTATAAAGTTGTGGCATCAATTTTATAAGACTTACATACTGGACTGTGTAGAAGATCTGGTACATAAAGCTTGTTTATGAGAAACCAGAATACATCAGAAAGGTTTTCCCTGGTGTTAAAATGATACTATGCGAGCTAAAAATATGTTAGGATTAATTTGTAAAATGCTCTTTTAATCATTGGCCCTAATTATGTCAGTTTTTGGCCAATTTTGATGATAAAAGAAACTAATTAAATGAAAGTAAAATAATTTATACAACTTTAATAGTATTCTGAAAATGTATAAATGACATCTGGAAACGGGAATCGAACCCGGGATTGTTAGCTTAGTACACCAATGCTCTAGCCACTGAGCTATCCAGGAATCATCCCGTGGCCAGGGTTATTCTTCACTCATATTTTAAAGCAGAGTCTGTGATGGACGTGCGGAAATCATCGGCTATAAATGCTAATAAATAATATGGAAGATTCTAGAACCTTGTTCAGGGCCCTAACTAGCAAACCCAATGGGAAGAGGCCATTGGGAATACCTAGTAGATGAGATGATAACATTAAATGAACCTGAAAGATATAGGGTGTAATGAGATGGACTGGACAGAACTAGCTCAAAATAAAGATAGGTGGCGTACTTTTCTAAGTGTGGCAGTGAACTTTTGAGTTCCTAATGCCATAGAGTAAGTAATGACCACTTCAGTGGCAGCGTGGTCTATCACGCTACACTAGCAGTATAGAGGACTGCCGATGACGGGGAGATTGAGGTTCAAATCTCGGTCGAGTGTAGGCCTACTGAGAGTGATTTTCCTAAATATTTTTTCACTGTGTATGCATGCAAATGCCGGTACACTTCCTTTAAATATAGCCTCCCTAATACCTAAGCCATTATCGTAATTAGTATATAAGCGTGCAGCCCGAACGTGGAGTAAGACGCGGTACTAAAAAAAAAGTGAGTATATTGACAATAGGTGGCTTATCCATGTTTAATTCAAGGGTAAACACAACAACCAAACACTATACATTTGATGTATCAGCAACTTTTATTAATACAACTTGCATCATTTTTGGGTCATTAGACAGGATAGCTCTCAACCCAACGTCACTTAGATGAATACATTTGCGATTGACAAAATGTAATGTGTTTGTTTAGCCACGTCAAATTTTCGCTAATTATATAAATTATAATGGTAGTGTTTTCAACACAAAATTTTGAGCATAACTAACTATTCTTAGTACATTAACACGTAACACTAAATTCCTAGATTAGATTTTAGATGTTGACAAAATACAAGATGATCCCGTGGATTATGAGAAAGAGTTCCAGCCTTAACTTTGCCTCAATAACTATCTTATTATTAATTTTATTAATATAATTATCATAATCATCATCATCATCATTAATAGTAATAGTTCCGTGAACATTAGACAGTGCGTATAGCCCGAAAGGGTAGTAAGACGTGGTGATGATGATAATAATAATAATAATAATAATAATAGCAGTAGAACTCGCTCCCTTCATGTTCTTATAGTTAGTTACTACAATTTTACTACAGTAACCCCATGGTTTCTTTGGTGCTGACTGACACTTCACAGCTGACTGCTGACGGTTTTGAAAAGTTACCAGACCAAATTATGTATCCCTACACCGAACCATATGATCTGCCAAAACATGTGTTTAGCAGCTGTCACTTCTGACAGTAAAAATTTAGGTATATACCTAAATGTTGGCTGTCAGAAGTCAGCTGTGAGCTGTCAGTCAGCACCAAACAAGCAATGGGGCTACTGTATGTGAACAGTATATCTTGCTCCATCCTATAATTTAAGTTTGGCTTTCAAGTTGAAATATCTTTCACGTCTTCTTGGATTTGAAGTTGATACATTTTTCTTGGTGGTTAAATAGGACTGAAAACAAATTAATACAATATTATTCAATAGTATACCTACCTTATATGCCTAGAGAATAACCATTGTTCACATGTTTTAAGAAGTCAGTCTCACAACGTATGTTTTAAAAATCCTTGAGGTGCTGTATCGATTGCTTATAGTTTTAAATTCAAATCAACAGAGATGAGCCACTAAACTAAACCATTTGTGCACCTTCCATCTTTAAATGGGTAACCAGATCGAAAAACCATATGCACACTTTGTTTGGCTTTGGTTAAAAGAATCTCCATACATGTTTTTGTTAAAATTGGTCCACGGATTCAAGGCCGTAGTCAGGGTGGGTTTTGGGGTTTCAAATCACCCCCACCCCCCTCCAAAATTTTATGAACAAAATATATATATTTATGTCTTTATTTATGGTTTCAAACAATATCAAAATTAAGATAAAAGAACAAATTAGGGGGCTGTGTTACCATAAAAAGCACTTCAGAGAGCCTCTAGAGGTATTTAATATCTAAAATTTGTTCTAGACTCTAGCAATTAGGGGTGCCATAAAAAAAACCTTCAGAGAGCTTCTAGAGGTGTTTAATATCTAGAATTTGTTCTAGACTCTGGCATTTATGGGTGCCATAAAACACTTCAGATAGCTTCTAGAACTGTTTTTCATTTAGAATTTTGTCTAGCTTTCAGCAATTGGAGTATGTGCCCACCAAACTCCCCTCACCCCCTCCCTACGACCTTGCACGCATTTGGTGTTAATCGTGGAAAAAACAGACAGATCAAATGCCAAATGACCGAGTCAAAAACAAGACCTTGCTCTACTTGGTCAGTTATCAAAAAATAAGTGTTCTATTTGAGTTGTTATTTAATTTTGGAGTCAAGACTCGCCTCGAGAATTTGGCTGTGGTAGTGTTGGTAGCCCTGACGTATGATACAGTTAGTCATCCTTGAGTTACCATTGGTGGGGGTGAGAAGAGGGGTTGTCTTGATAGATGAGGGTCGGCTGAGATGCTGTTATCATACCACACCGGTCCTGAGAGAAGGAATCTCAAACAATAGCAGTCTGCGCGCTCTAGGTTACCATGGAAGATGTTTGTAAGCCTTGACGCACCATCAGGATATTAGAGACATCACCTATTTATTTTAATTTTCTTTACCACCACATCTTACTACCTGTTCAGGTTATACGCAAATTTAATAACTACGAGAATGTGTTAGGGATGAGTAAAGTTGAATAAAGAGGAAGTCTACTCGCATCTGCGGGTGGAGGAAGACTGAAAAACCGTTGAGGAAAAATCAACCCTCAGTGCATCCGGCCAAGATTCGAACACCAATCTTCCTGTCATCGCCAGTCCAGTCTATTGTGAGAGTAATGCCTAAGGAAATGATATCGAAAGAAAAGTATCGATACTGTATTTATTAAAAATATCGGAAGATAAATATTGATACCGTACTAGTATCTAAATAAAATTATCGATACTGTACTCATTAAAAGTATAGGAAGTTAAATATCAATACCATACTAGTATCGAAAGAAAAGTATCTATATTGTACTCATTAAAAGTATAGGAAAATAAATATCAATATTGTACTAGTATCGAGATAAAAGTATCGATACTGTACTAATTAAAACTATAGGAAGATAAATATCGATACCATACTAGTATCAAAAGAAAAGTATCGATACTGTTTGTACTAATTAAAAGTATCGGAAGATAAATATCGATACCGTACTAGTATTGAAAGAAAAGTATCGATAACAGTAAGTATCGGTATCAAGATTTTAATCTGGAAAAATATTTGTTCTTATCATGTAATAATAATAATAATTCCAACTTTTGCATCATAAAAAGTTATATTTTCATATTTATTTAAACACTGAAAATTATCATGGTTTTTTTGATAATCCAAAACAAATTTTAGACGATGCTTTTTCGCTATCTAACTTTTAAAAACACTTCCATAATTCACTTCTGGAAGGTGCCATTTTTTAACCACATTCGTTGTTTATATAATCCATCAAGTTAGATTATTAATTATTGACAAATAGAAGAGTGTACGCCTTGTCCTGCTTCATCTTCTTAATCAACGTACATAAACATTTTTGTTTCGTCTGCTTGGGGCACTCTTTATTTGACTTGAGTTCATTGAGTTCTATAAAAGCTTATTTTGTTTAGTTTGTGATGACCGTGCTCATTGATAAAGGGGTAGTAGATTGGTCACCACTCACCCCGTCACCTGAGAAGGTATCAGAGTGTATTGATAAATAAATATGAAAGAACCGCTTTGAATTATAAGTTAAAAGATATTGAATGCTGGAGTTGCTTCTTGCTTGTCATGCAGAAAACGAGGGTGTATTGAAATATTGTTCTTTCTCCATAATCCACTCTAAAAAAAATGTAATCCCAACATGAGTGAAGATAACAAAAAAGTTGTTTCTTTCGATACCGATCCAATACTATAGTGTGAGTATTAATACTATTAAAAGTATCGGAAAAAGTATCAAGTAAATAAATACTAGTATCGAAAGGAAAATATCGATATTAGTAAAGTATCAATACTTTTTTCACATCCCTAGTGATGTCTTAGACCATGTAGCCAACGAAGCGGGTTGTAACCTAATTCATTCTCGGACGTAAACAAGGACCAGACTTCAAATCGTCAATTTACCAGTTGATGAAAGACGGAAAAAAAACCAGTGGTGCGTTTTCATTTAAACAATTTAATAAGTGGTTTGGTATTTTAAAATATGGTTTGCACTAAAATGAAAGAGAAAGATATCAACATGTCTGTACAGAATTTTAAATTTAAATCAATTAAAATATGACACCTGGATACGGGAATTGAACCCGGGACCTTTGGCTATGCTCTACCGCTAAGCTCTCCAGATTTTTTTCCGTGCTCAGGCTCATTCTTCACTCACAGTTTAAGGTTGAGTCTGTGATAGACGTGCGGAAATTGTCAGCTACATACCTTGCGATATGTCAAATGATAAGTATGTCGCTATATTAGAGAAAATTGCCAACCATAGGCTATCCTCCTGCTGGTTCGTCACACGGCCCTAGGTGCCAGGATTTCTCTTGATAGTTAGTAGGGACGGCAAGGGAGGAGAGGGGACTATAGGAGGGGGGAGGAAGCCACGGAGGGTATGGTTATGTAGACATTGTCAAGCCTCAGAGCCCCGTGATGTTATCAGAAGCCGTCAACAATGTAACTGATCCTTCCAGATTATAGCCCCATAAAACCCTCCAAGAGAACAACAATCAAAACATCGTAACAAATGAGCATCGTGATGCGAAGAGATGGCTGAAAAGAAAAGTGTCGTTTCATTGTGAAGGCTTCTAAGGGAGTGATATTATAAGAGGTAGAAGTAGAAGAATTAAAGAGAAAAGATAGCGATTATGGTTTTGGTTGTGATACCGTGCCTTAAGGAGAAGATAAATTGACCATGTGTGGGTGATACTCGATTAATTAATTAATCTGTCCAATGCCTTAGATCAGTCGGTAACGTGTATTTCTACTAGGCTAAGGTTCCTAGGTTCATTTTCTGGCATAGCCCACCCGCAAAAAGGTATCATTGGTAAAATGTGTGTTTCCTTTTCCACAGTGATGAATTTACGGTTGGGGGCTGGATGTTGTGTATGTTCTATGTTTAAGTGAGTTTATAAGTCGTGTATCATCAATCGTTTAAGAAAGTGAAAGTTAAATACATAAATAAATACATAAAAATTACTAATTAAATCACGGAGCTAAACTTATTTTTTATTCTTTAAATTGAGAAATGTCACATGGCCACGGGTATAGAGCCTGGGACCGTTGGCTTAGCATGCCAATACTATTACCACTGAGCTACCCATGAGTTATGTGCTTAGGGTCATTCTTCAATCATATTTTAAGACAAATTCTGTGATGGACGTGCGAAAATTGTCAGCTAGATAGAATAGATCTTAGTTGATCTTAAGTGATCGCACATATGCACAATTAAAAAAAAAAAGCTGTACCTATATGTATAGTCCATATCACACGTTTTTACATTCTGGCCGATAAAAACTCTCTACATGTATACAGTGTGTCTATCACACTTCTGCACTTTTGACTGGTAACGACGCTCTACATGACTTAGGTAAAAACTGGCCCCGTGGTGTAAGTAGTCAGTGAACCTTATTACGAGTATATTCGTCCCTGGTTCAATTCCCGGCTGGTACCTTGGATATTTTTTCCTTAAGGCGAATGACCCCAACGGTCACCGGTGTTATGTTAACTAAGCTTAAGTTAGGTTAAGACTACCACCGGCTCCACAACTTCATAATAACTATAACCCCGTCGTCGCATTGTGGGTATGACGTGTAGACAACCTCCTATGGTGTACCCTGGGCAACGTTCTGTGACACCAGAGTGGATAATAGTCTACACATACGGCGACCGAAATAGGATATCAAGTCCCTCCCGGTCATATACGCCATTCAATAAAAAAAAAAAGAGCTATAAATAAAGTAATCAACACGCAACTGTCGCGACTGTCGGGACAGAGATGTTATAATATCGAATCTTTCGGGGATTTGAAAGAACACTTTGAAAATAGTCACTTACAAAATAGTTTTGAGTTGTGTTTATCAGGATTATAAAATATCCATTGTTCCACCTGCTTGCCAATTATTTAACTTAGGATGAAGGCGAATACTAGGATCAATAAATTATACTATGGGAACGTGTTACCCAATAATTTTGATAAATTAATAGTAAAAATGTATTACATATCACACGATGGTTGTATTTACATATAATTAGTCCATCTCATACAAATTCTATCTTACAAAACGTTTAAGTTTAGTGTAGCCCCTATAGTTGTGATTAAAAAATAACTGTTAAACCATAATGGGGCACAGTCGAATAAACGCATTAAAACGATCTTACATAATTTATATATCATTAAATTTAATAGGGTTGGATCACATAATTACTAGTTTCCTCTCTGTTAGTGAGGGGGGAGAAAGGGGACCAAGACGGGAAGAGGTTAAATAAGCTAAAACGCCTGAGAACAGATTTAAACGGGGATAAATACATAAACAGAGGAAATATTTTAACCAGGTGTTGTGTTGAACCACAAGAGGGGCTAGTTTCTTCGGGATATTTCGGTGCATGTTCATTGGGAATCAAGTTAGAGTAAGCTAGGAATATTGTACAGTCCAATTTTCATAGGAAGAACCTTATCTGAAAAATAAAAAAATAAATTGCTGTGGTCATCGCGTCTCAACACCTATTCGGGCTATAAGAATATTATGAACAAATTAGGGATGATGTAGGTTGAACTTAGAGTAAGTATAACCGTATTCACGCGAAGTGAAAATATCAGGATTCCCGCGGGAAAATATTTTCCCGTTCCCGACCTGACTGTCGGGACAGAGATGCTATAATCTCGAAACTTTCGGGGATTGTTCTTTCATTCCTGAATAAAGAAAACTTTGGGTAACTCAACAGTTTTTTTGTGTTTGCTATTATTATTTGATATGTGATAGGTATGTATTTAAATTATTTTGATTAGTGGCGTTATTTTACATATCACTTAGATGTTAATTTAACAAATTAAATATTTCAAAGTGTTTTAATATAGTATTATAAATAATTAATTATACATTTTTAATTCCCGTTCTCGTCCCAAAGTAAGAGATTCTAAAATTATCTTTCACAATCTCGTCTCGATTGTTTAATTTCGTTCCTGTTCTCATCTCGAACGAAAAAAATCAAGCTAGCACACACCTAGAGAGTGGTAAACTCTTTGGGAAAAATCATCATCAGTACATAAGACCAGGATCAAACCACGATCTCCCTGTCATTGGCAGTCCAATCTATTGAGAGAGTAACTTTTAAAACACTTCGACCACCACCAAAGCGGATTCTAGAAAGCTATAAACTTACTGTAGTTACTTTCACGTATTCATACGTGAGGCAATGTGATCTTCAGCTGTAATTTTTTTTAAATAATTATTATATCACTACCCATAAGATGACACTTGCATAATTTTATCAATATCGGTGACCTGGTGATCTAGAGGTAAGGTGTCGGATTTCTGTGCTGGGGTCCGGGGTTCAATCCTCGGTCCCAGCACAGATTTATCTGATTGCCAAACCCTTACTTCACCTCTGACAAGACGTGTATTAATCACAACTTGTGAATGTAGGGATGCCAGGCCTCCACCGTGGTTCGGATTTCACGTTAAACTGTAAGTCCTCAATTTCATCTCACAATCACCCTACCATTACACATTAGCGTAAGTTTGTATAGCCCGAACGGGTAGTAAGACGCGGTACTAATAATAATAATAATAATAATAATAATAATAATAATAATAATGTATCAATATAGGTCGCGGGAATAAGTTTGACTTTAATGACATCACAGTCTCATGTTTGGTATATTTAACTGCAGATACTTTTTACTGGCGATCTCGATAATACTGAGAGTAGTTAGGCTGATGACCTGGTACAGTTTGACCTACTTTCAGACCCCAGTTTGACCTACTTTCCATATCCGTATGAT
>CABFOW010004439.1:45211-56447 GCA_902141385.1 Timema californicum
ATATATATATATATATATATATATATATAAGGGAGGAGGTGGATAATTCTAGATAAAGAGCACCCGAATCATCTTGTGAAATATTATGTCTGACACCACGGTTGGGAGAGGGGGAGGGGGGAGAATCACATACAAAACCCCACCTCATCATTTCGTCAGACCGGGATTCGAACACCGTTCAGTGTTGAATATGTGCATTTGTGAGATGAAACGCTTTAACACCAGTGAGAGCGAATTTTTAAAGTCTGCCATCAACCTCAAACCAGCCGGATTTCATTTAAGGTTCGTAAAGGTTGACATTTTTAAATATATCCTTCAAGACCATCGAGACATTCTCCTTGCAAAGTCTCTGTCTCTCGTTTTTACTAAGCTGCAAGTAAGTTCTACTACGGCCGTTATAAATTAAAAAACACTTAGTTTGAATTAATAAAATATTTAAACTCCATGGCGTAAGCCCTTAATCGAGCTCTATAAACGCAGCGGCCGCCGCGTGTAGATGAAGATATTTCCAAAATTTTGCGGATAAAATACTAAACATTTTAAATGCAAAAAAAAAAGCTTAAATGACAAAAACTGAAATAAATCAGAATTAATTAGTGATGAACTATACCATAGGTTTGTAACACAAAATAAGATTTCAAAGAAAACCTTTATAAACACTACCGGATAAATATTTATATCAGGAGGTTAAAGATATTTACCAGATAAAGATTATCACCACTTAAATATTTTACGCGTATTATAAATCGAATTTATCTGCCGGATAGCTATTTGTAGGATAAATATGTTTTTATGCAGAAAATGCAAGGTTAGTACCGTTACTAATTTCGGTGTCTGCCAAAATGTGGTCAATAGTTCGGTACAGCATTTACAAAATTTAATTTATTGTACTCATATTTAAATGATTTTTTCTTATATAACTATAATTCTACAAATAGCTTGTTTATAAAAGTGTGAAATAAATGTTTTAACTTTAAATATACATTTTATCTGGCAGGTAGATGCTATTTAGCGGTCATAAGACGCACTTTTAAAGTATCGAACAGATAAAAATATTTAACGGCCAGATTAATATTTATCCAGGAGTCATAAGACTGGCCCTTAATATTTTACTAATATTTCAAATACTCACATGACTTTATAAAATTGCAAAATATTTTAATATTTGTCTTGAATCAATCCAAAAAACTCGTCTGGATGCGTACCAAAAAATTATTTACCCTATGGTTTTCGCTATTTTAAAAGTTTTATAGAAAAACGTTTACATTTTAGATGACACGTCAACTTGATTGGAGTTATTTTTTTTACAAATATTTAATTTCATTACTGTTTTTTAAATACATATAAATATACAAGCAGTTTTGATATGAGTTTGTATATAAGTAGGATAAAATGTATATATGTACATATACACATTTATACATGCTTGTACATATATATATATATTTATTAGAAACTATATATATATATGTGTGTATAGTTTAATACGTATACAAATATAAATGTATGAACCATATAAGTATATGTGCATACATACTTGCACATATATACGTATTAACATGCATAGGTATGCATATTTTACACTGCTTAATATATATGCAAGTAAAAAACCGCGCGTGTGAATATATATTATCAATAATATGTTTAAAAAACAGTAGGCCTAATAACAATAATATTTATAAGAAAATAACGCCAATCAAATTGAGGTGTCATTATCTAATAATTAAACGCTTTTCTACGTAATTTTAAAAATTACGAGAACTGTAGAGTAAATATGTATATGCGTATCAAAACTTGCTTCCCATTGTGACGATTTGGACCAGAACATGTTTCTTAGGTAAGTCGGGCGTTGTTACCCGCAAAATCGACGGAACTCCGCTCTCGGGCTTCAAATGAGTGAATGCGCGCGGCTCAAAGCACCAGTTTAATTAGCTCTGTCTGGTTTCCCAGCTTATCGCAACTACCTGCTGTGTCTATCCTTCGAATCGTGAACGCTCGCATGACGGGAACCATTTTCATTAATGTATCGCCCGCTTCTACAGGGGGGCTCACAATTCACTGTCCGGTAAATGGTTGTGGTATTTGCTTCGAGCTACACTAAGGAAACTAGCTTCGGTGCCCGCGTGGTCTAACTCGCTACTCTCGCAGTAGACTAGACTACCGATAACAGGGAGATAGAGGTTTGAATCTCGGTCGGGTGTACTGAGGGGGGTTTGTTCCAAAACGGTTTCTCTTCTCCCTCCACGCAAATGTTGGTACAATTCCTCTAAATATAACCCTCCTGATCCCTAAAACCACTAGCGTAATTATTACATTAGCGTATAACCCGAATGGGCGCTAAATAATAATAATAATAATAATAATAATAATAATAATATTTAGCACCGCGTCTTAGTACCCGTTCGGGTTATACGCTTTAAGTACTAATTACTCTAATGGATTAAGGAATTGGAAAGGTTGAATTAGAGGAAGTGAACCCTCATTTGCGTGTAAGGATAGTGGAAAACCATTTAGGAAAAACCACCCCCAGTTCACCCGACTGAGATTCTAATCTCGATCTCCCCGTCCTCAGCAGTAGAGCTCAACATGACAAGCGCGTTAGCCAACTACGCCACCGAGGCGGGTGAATGGGCGTTAAAAATATATATACACTAGGGTAGAGATAATGGGGAAAACCACCCCACTTGGCATATCTGGCCACAATTTGTGCCGCCCGACCTCTCCGCCAACCTTGTTCCACGCAAGTCCAACGTCTTAGACCACACGGACATTTGTGCGGATCGTGTAAGATAAGATATCTGCAAAATGATTTCAACTAGTTTATATTTTCAGACTTTAATGGGACCCGCATCTGTAGCCGAGTGGTTTCTAATGGGTCACTCTCGTTTTAGACTGGCCTGCTGAAGACGGGGAGATAGAGGTTCAAATCCCGGTTGGACCTATTGAGGGTAGTTTATCCTAAATGGTTTTCTTGTTTTCCTTCTATGCATATTCGTGTAGACTTTCTCTAAAATGCTTCCTTCCTCATTTTTACCCCGTTAGAGTAATGATTATATATGTGTATAGCCCCAACAGGTAGTAAGACGCGGTGATATAATAAAGAACCTTTTTGGGTAAGGGTTCCTAAATTGTGCGTCGTGGCGCCCAGGGGTGTCGCGGCTCTAAGTAAGTATTAAGAACTATAATGTATAGCTATATACAACATACCAATTTTCAACACGTCATTTCGTACATATTTTAAACGCTCCCTTCATACGAGTTCCGGATTCTAATGCTTCTTGAAAACCTGTCTTGACGTAGTCCGGAACTGTCTCCCCTACAGTCTGAGAATGGACGAGCCAAAGTCAATAAATTTGTTTTCTTAGATATTGGGTATAAAGGCGTCGTACGGAAAACCTGACATGTGAAAGGCGGGGTGGTCTCAAAAAGGTTTTGGAAACGCCTGTTAGGGTGTTATTAAATACTTTTTTTTATGAATAGTATTTGAACTGTTCTGGTTTTGCAATCACTTTCGTTTTGCTATGCTTTTTCATGAATATCTGGATGAATTAAGCAAACCGGTGACCTGGCGGTTTAGGGGTAAGGTGTCGGACTTCTGTGTTGGGGGTCCGGGGTTCAATCCTTGGTCCCGGCACAGATTTATCTGATTACCAAACACCTTCCTTCACCTCTGACAAGACGTGTATTAATCACAACTTGTGAGTGTGTGGAATGCCAGTTGTGATTAATAAACGTCTTGTCAGAGGTGAAGGAAGGGTATGGTAATCAGATAAATATGTGCCGGGACCGAGGATAGAACCCCCAACACAGAAGTCTGACACCTTACCCCTAGACCGCCAGGTCACCTCATGTCTAACAAATACATAGTGACCTTCAATGATGACCACACACATTGTGCGGCTGACAACTGTACACGGTAACTGAACCCAGAACCTTCGGATACTATTGGTGCGCCTGTTTCGATTCCTATTCCAGATGTAATTTTTCAACTAAATTTAAATTAAATGTTTATCCAGTTATGGTTGTATAACTTCCGGCTTAATAATATTATGAGGTTTTGCAGCCAAATTCTTTATATTGTTTGTACTATTTTATAGATCTGAATTTATATAGATACCTACAATTTTTGTTAGCACTGCGTCTTAGTACCGTTTTGGCTTATAAGTCTATGTACTAATTACATTAATGGATTAGAGAGTATGAAGGTTTAATGGAGATGAAGTGCACCTGCATTTGCATGGAAGGAGAGTGTAAAACATATAGGGGAAAAACCACCCTAAGTGCAGCTGATCTTTGGCAGTCTAGTCCAATACGATAATAGTGCGTTAGATCGTGTGGCCACCGAAGCGGGTCGTATCCAAATTGACAGCTGTAAATTACATAAATTAATACGTGAATGTAAAATCTAGTAACGTTTCTATCTGGCATATACGGTGAAAACTTGGATGTAGACTTGACTTGTAAATGGTGAACACCGTGTATATCAATTAAGGCGCCCTGTTTGACCGAAAGGTGAGGCAGAAGTGAATTTGAGAGAGAGAGAGACCTAGACCTATAATGGTTCTGACTGCTCATAATAGCCCCCGTGGATGCGGTTTTGACAAGCAGGACGACGAGGCATGGAATTGGAACGACCGGTCGAAGGTTCCCATTGGTTCGTCTGCCGATAATTACTACGGGCGAAGGTATGGATAGGAGGAGGGGGGGGGGGTTAGTCGGAAAGCTCAGTGATTGTTCCAGAGCTCCCGTTAGTATTTGTATTGGAAGTGGTTAAATGGTTAACGCTGCGTGCGTGGGTTTGGAAGCCTTGTTCGTTAAGGATGGATGGTCCTTGTTGTATATGTTTAGAAGCGAACATTTAGGGNGAGAGAGGTACGTTATCATTTTTTGATAGAGGAAGGATATGGGGGGGGGGGGCGGTTATGGGTGTAGTGGCATGCGAGTTGTAAAGTGCGTAGTTTTACCATTTTTATAACAAAAATACCTTTTTGGTCAAAATAAACAAAATATTGCTTCTCTAGATAACATTTATTTTAATTTTCTATACATAATAATTTAATCAGTTCTTGAATATTTAAAGGACTATTGAACACTGTTATTTGACTAGAAATGATCTTTTTTTATATATAAATGCGTCTTACTACCTGTTTAGGTTATACGTATATATGTTAATTACTCTAATTGGGTAGGGATCAGGAAGGGAGCATTTTAGAGGTAGTCTTCCCGCATTTGCATGGAATGAAAGTGAGAATCCATTTACTTAAACACCCCCCCCCCCGCCATTAGATCCAAATGGGATTCGAACTCTGGTCTTTTTATCCTCAGCAGGCCAGTCTTAACACTAGAGTGACGCCTTAGACCATTCGTACACAAGCGGGGTTCTTATTAATTATTATTTTTTCCTCAAACTGCACTATGCTTATAACAAATATTCAATAATTGTGAGATTACTATGTGTTGAAAACTAAGCTAGACGTATCTACTGAAGACATATTATATCTATTTTGGCAACAAAAAAAAGTAACAAAAGCTGCCAACATAAGGACCTTAATTCGAACTACCTTCCACGCCACCTCAATCAGAAAAAAAAAATTGAAAACGTTAAAAACTTGGCGGGGAGGGGAAAAAATAAGTAAAACGGCAGCGTGACATAAATTTAGACCAGGCGAAGCTCATCTTAACTGACCTTTTCAACCACAGCGTGTATTTTCAATAATAATGATTGAAAAATCCGCGATGTATATAACAAATAAGGACATTTGAATATCCGAAAATAATTTTAATAATGATTGTTATGAAAAATAAATATTTTGAAAAGTAAATAAAACGGTTACATATGTTAATAAATATGTATAGAAAATCACATTTATTCAAAATATATATTTACTCTCGTCAAAATGGTTATAAAAAACTAAGATGATTTCTTTCGACGAAATTTAAATATATATATATATATAATTTTTTTTAGCACGGCATCTTTTTACCTGTCCAGGCTATACGCATATGTACTAATTAGGTTAATGTGTTAGGGGTAAGGTTGGTTGAATTTAGAGGAAGTGTACCCGCATTTACGTGAAGAACAAGTGGAAAAACCATTTAGGAAAATCCACCTTTAGGATTCTAACCTCGATCTCGATAATATCAGCAGTCCATTATGTTTCTAATGTGACACCTTAGACTATAAAACACTGGTAATTATGTTCCTCCGATGTGCCTGGTCACTTTTTATGTTCTTGTTTTTAATTAACATTTGATTAAAATTAATTGTGAAAATAAAATTAGTTTCTTGAAGACAGGTTTTTTTTTCATTCAAGTTGTTTGTGTCGTATTTACTGATATTTTCTGTTGTCAAGTTTTTTAGCTCGTTATATCCACCCAATGGCGTTGAAACTTTATAAAAGAAAACATGTTTTGAGGTAGTCTATTATAAACATAACAATATGAATCAATACGACTTTATAAATCAACCAAACGACATATTTTGAATGATAATAATAATTGTTAAACATTCTTGTCCGGCGTTTTAGTTCATTCGGTAGCGTGTCGATATATTGAGCTAATGTGTCGTGGTTTAGAGTCCCGGCATGGTAAAAATAATTATAATTGGTTAAATGAATGTTTCCCCTTTTATAGTTTTTATTATTATTATTATTTAGCACTGCGTCTTACTACCCGTTCGGGTTATACACTTTAAGTAATAATTACGCTAATGGATCAGGAATTTGGAAAGTTGGATTAGAGGAAGTGAACCTGCATTTGCGTTTACGGAGAGGGGAAAACCATTTAGAAAAAAAAAACACTCCCAGTTCACCCGACCAAGATTCAAACATAGATCTCCCCGTCCTCGGCAGTCTAGCTCAACACGAAACTGGCACATTAACCAACTGCGCCTCTGAGGTGGGTAGTTAATAAATAATTATTCTATTATCTCTGATAGGAAAGAAATTTGTTCTGAATGAAAATTGTTTTAAAATATTACATTAGTGTGTTAAATTCAAAGCAATTCAATAAGAATATTTTTAAGTTGATCGCGCACATTTCCGTGATAACGAGATGCGCCCACCGTTAGTCTTTTCGCCCGGTTCAGTCGTGAAAGGCCAGTAATCTCGCCCGCCGGGCGGCGTTTGTCCGTCGCAACTAGGAGGACAATAGGGGACGAGCTTGGTCCGGCTTCGGGCGGACCATCAATCATTGAGATATGTCTACATGGCTGCTGTGTTTACAGGGCTTGGTTCTGAGCGTAGGGTGGGGGTGGGGGTGTGTTTTTGTACAGAGTCGTGGCAGGAGCTGACCTAGATATACTTGTAACATGGCAAGGGGCAAGGGGGCGGGCACAAAACGATTGGCAGGGAGAAGATAGATGGGTAAATGGAAGATAAGTACTCTGGTGTATGTTACATAGACTCAAAATAAATAAATAACAAGTACAGATTAGCAGAAGGAGATAACAAAAGATACTATACAATCTCACATAGTCTCTTATAATTATTAAAAAGGTTTCAATTTTTTTTAAAAATAAGTAAACCATCCTCCATTAAAAAAAAGATTACGACATTATTATTAATCATGTAAGCATTTTCTAATTATAACTTCCAAGCAAAATCGTTAGAGCCATTTTTTGAAAATTTTGCGCCAAATGAGTTATTTATCAGTAAACTACCAACTACATCACGATCTTACATCGAGGTATTATCAAGTAAATATCAAGTTTGAATAAAATAAATCAGAAAATTTTCAGATGCTGTGCCAGGAATATATAGGCACAGATTGAGAGAGACAGAATTGCAATACCCACATTTTTTAAGTTTGGGCTCATTTAAGTTGTCAAGATCCATCATAATTTAGAGCTCAAAACATTTTCACAATTACAATATTTTGCTGATAATATTAGTTAAAAAGTTCAAATTATTGAACAATATAAAAAAATTGAGTAATGAAATAAAATATATCGTAAACATTTCCAACACTGACTTAAACAGTTGCTGAAGGATTTTAAAGAGTTACCTTAAAGGTAAGTTGGGATAAGGAATAATAATTGGTGTAATTAGCACCAACATTAGCATGTTTATCAAATAATTAAATAATCGGCCCCATGGTGTAGTGGCCAGTGCTCGATTCCCGGCTGGTACAGTAACCCCATGACTTCTTTGGAGCTGACTGACAGCTCACAGTTGACTTCTGACTGTCAACATTTAGGTATATACCTAAATTTTGACCGTCAGAAGTGACAGCTGCTAAACACATGTTTTTGCAGATCATATGGTTCGGCGTAGAGATACATAGTTTGGTCTGATAACTTTTCAAAGCTGTCAGTCAGCACCGAAGAAGCCATGGAGCTACTGTACTTCGGGTAGTTTTCCCGAAAGACCGAAAGAGGAACTATCCAAGCGTCACCACCGTTTGGTCAGTTAGGTTTAATTATTTCCACTGGTTCCACACTCCTATACACACTGTCATTATTCCCTCGTCTAATCGGGACATGGAAAGAGTCTCCATGGAAAGGATGTACGATTAGTACATTCAGGCTTCCCCCGGGCAAAGGTACATTAGTACTGGATAATCTTTCCACTATTAGGCTACGAATAATGTAGCCCACAGGCGTAATAAACAATTAATGAAGTAAATGGTAAAATTGATGGACCGTAGTCACGGTTTTTATATCTCTCTTCTTTTTTAAGAAACTCATTCTGAATTATGATTATATACTTTATATTGGAAAATAGTATCAACAAACATTTCTAAAGATACGTGTGATAAAAGATCACCAAAAAAAGGAAACTTTTTTTTAGCTGGAAATAGTAATTGAGATGGATTAAGATATATAGGTGAACGAGTACGGGTGGGGAAAAAAAAGAGAGAATAGAAGGTGATAAAGATGGTTGACGGGAAAAAAATAAGACTCAAGTAGATAGAAACGAAGATGGATAGGTGGACGAATGAAGTTTCAAGGATACTTGATTGGTGATAAAAGTTGGGAACGATGTAATAATGGGTTGATGAAACGGAAACGGGGGGGAACATAAGAGACGAGAATGGTATCCACGAACACATGTAGAGCGTATTCTTTACCAAACTTCCGACAACGATGGAGGCTAAAGAAGAGTAGGATGGTAAGGGGAAATGGTAGGTTCTTACCCTGAGGGGAAACGCGGGAGAAGAGGGTGGGTAGCGGGGGTGCTAACTCGAGGGGGTGGATGTAATTAGGAGCTCTTCGAGACGTGCTCGTGTGTACACAATCTGTTTTAATTACTGCCAGCTGTAGATACGGGGTTGACGTAGCCCCCCCCCCCATTCCCCCTTTACCCCTGCCATTGTGGCATGAAGGTTTGGGCTGACTAGCCTGGCAAACAATGAATGAATTAACACAGCTATGAATAACATTCTTAAATAAAACCGGTTTAGGGATGAACAAAAAAAAATATATAGGATTTTGCGACTCTAATTGAAAGGAGTTGAAAGGCATCGTAGCGACCACGGAGGAGTTTTTTTTGTTTCGTTGTTTTAGTACTGGATATGTTAGGTGATAGGTTATCTCTGGTATGAAGAGCTTGAAGTTAGTTGACAACCTACTATATTTGTTATATCGCTTACACATATGAGCCTCATTTTAACATTTATTTCGATTAATAAAAAATTTCAAACGTATTTTTAATTAAAATCAGTATAATATATTCCTGTTAGTAAATATTACATGGTGGCTACAGACAGGGAAAACAGGGAAAACTTGGAAAAGTCAGGGAATTTTTGGATGACATGGAAGACAGGGAAATGTCAGGGAATTTAACTAAAAATAAGGAAAAGTTAGGGAATTAAAAAATATGTCTAAAATATTCCATTAATTTCGCAACTAAACACTAAAACAAAAGTTAATAATACCTAAATAATATACAATTTAAACTTTTAAGATAACTAATAACACCGTTTATGTTTAGTAGATACAAACATTTAAAAAAATATGTTATCAGTAATAAATAAAACACGTCATCATCCACCATTAAAACTGGTAAAAAGTAGGCAGGGAAAATTGAAAAATGCTGCCTGGGAAACCTAGAAAAGTCAGGGAATTTTGTAAAATATGTTTTGTAGCCACCCTGTATTAATATTCCATTTCTTAGTATAGTAAAATTTCACATAATTATAGTAAATATTTTCTAACTAAATGCGATTCTCAGCATTTATTTAAATTAAATTGTTTTTGAATGCCTTGTATAGTATTTTATTTTCAGGGAACACAAACTATTTAAAAAAAACTATTTTTGATGGTTTTTGGGGCCGGTGTGCGTTTTGGGGTTTGTGAACCATATTTAAAAAAAATTCAGACATTTCTGTTGTTGCTTTTCAATGTGCTCCAGCCCTAAAATAGTAGTTTTTATACAAACAAGTATTCAAAATGGCACGTTGATGTTGGAATGGTCCGTCAGCTATGACCATTTTTACTAATTAATTCTAATAATTTAGGATGGTAAGTTTAATTATATTGTCAGAGACTAGACAAAACATATTTCAAGAACTCTACTGCTACTAAGACAATAATCATCAGTTTTCAACATTTTAAAATTTGAAATACTAGTGATCCAGCTGATACCAAAGATCAGATCTACAGTTCACAGTGCTGACCACTACACCTCCGTGGAAAAGAGGATGGGGGGTGGGGGATGGGGAGAGTGAGTAGATTAATGATATGTAATTATTTATCAAAATAAGTTAAATAAGTTGTGTGCCTTTTTAAGTTGAACATTTACGTGAAAATAAAAAAAAATCATGTGATATTCTCCACATAGAATATTATTGTAAAATGTTTTTTTTTTCACACTTAAACTTCATATTTAATAAATAATTTATGGTCTGACCTAATCGATGGGTCTAAGTATCAGCTATCTACGGTTTCCGTGATCCATCTCTTGTTGTTGGCGCGGAAGGCTACTTTGGTCAGTCGTGAAGCCACGCTATGCCTTTCACCCTCCCGCCCGCCATCCCACAAAATAGGTTTTATACTGGCACACGACAGGGCCAAGGGCCTTAAGGCGGGGATTTAAGGGACACGAGAAAAGGGCAATGTTTTTGTAGTTTTTTTATATAAAATGTTTTTGTTGGTCAAATTTAATCAAATATTGCTTCAGCAGAAACGGAGATTGTAATTTTCTTATCATGGTGATATTATTATTAGCACCGCGTCTTACTACCCGTTCGGGTTATACGCACTTACGCTAACGTGTAATGGTAGGGTGATTGTGAG
>CABFOW010004440.1:9936-28786 GCA_902141385.1 Timema californicum
TCCCCCAACGAATTTTATCTCCTAAAGGTTCAAAGAACAACCGTGTCAAGTTTGAATTCAATCATCAATGGGTCAGAAATTTATCAGGAGACATATCCACCACAGACAGACAAAAATGCAAATTGGTGAAGTTAAAAAACTGAGAACTCGCTTCACTCGTTCAATAAATCAAACCACATGATAATGTTTTAATTTTTTTTTACACTCTGACAATATTTGCCAGATTTCTTGTACAATGAACCTACTATATGTGTGCACAATTAAACAAATAATTCCCCCCCTTCTGTCGCCAGAGTAAGTGCTGGGCTCTATGTAGCTGCACAGTTCGCACACCCCCAAGGGCAGTCCTGCTCCCAAAGACTGCAGGCTATTGATAATATAAAACAAACACTTCATAATAATGATATGTTTTTAGCTTAGTTAGGCTTATGGCTTGTTTAATATCAGCTGTACGTGCTAACTACATTAAGTAAAAATTGAAAAATGACACCTGGACATGGGAATCAAACCCGGGGCCTTCGGCTTAGTACGCCAATGCTCTTACCACTGAGCTAGCCAGGAATTTTCCCGTGCCCATGGTCATTCTTCACTCATATTTTAAGGCAGAGTCTTAAGATGGACGTGCGGAAGTCGTCAGCTTATAAACATGTGATTATCTAAGATCCCAGCCATCAGACATCGCAGCCATTAGCGACTCGGTAGTTGGCATATGTAATGCAGCCAATTGACAATTATATTATAATTGTACAGAATTGCATATATTAAAGAATCAGATATCATCGGGCGTCATTTTTCAATTTTCAGAATATGATATCTAAGTGGTGCTATCCTCACTAAAATGCATAAATGATAGCTTCGGCTATCTGAATCATTTACATTAAGTAACCTCAATATAGTCTCCCATCAAAGGTTCTATAAATGGACAGCCCTGTATATTTCTTAAAATATTCGTCCTTCTTAATTCTTATTGAATTATGAATATTAAAAATTAATAGAGAGAAGGGGTGGCAAAATGGCATTGGCTCGTCTACAACCTGTGAAACCCGCTCGTTGGAGTAGATAGATGTCGGGATGAGATGAACGTTGTCCCCTAAAACCCCTCGTGAATACACATCTCGCAATGCGAGAAGGAAGGAGGTTCATGCCAGTGCCATGGCCACAAACAAAAACAGAGTACCTATTTAAATAAGAATATCAGGAACTTAATTTAGGTATTAAAGTTATCATGATAGGGCCAATTCATAGGTGTAGGGAGAGGGGGTTAGCGGGTTCAAACACCCCCTCCCCCCACACACACTCCTGAAATTTTCCAAAGCTTATAATATGAAGCTTAAAGATGGTCTTGTATAAAACTTCAAATAGGCCTAGCTTATAGAAGCATTCACTTTTCCAAAAATTTGCCAGGGAGGACCGCTCCATATAGCTTATATATGCATATAATAGCTTTTATATATATATATCTCCAAGCGAGGACCCCTCCAATAAGTTATTAGCTTCTAAGTGTATTCAATTTTCAAAAATGTTTTGGTGACCTGGCGTTCTAGGGTTAAGATGTCAGACTTTTGTGCTGGGGTCCGGGGTTCAATCCTCGGTCCCGGCACAGATTTATCTGATTACCAACCCTTCCTTCACCTCTGACAAGACATCTTGTGAATGTGTGGAATGACAGGCCTCCACCGTGGTTCGATTCCACGTCAAACTGTAGGTCCTCCATTTCATCTCACAATCACCCTACCATTACACATTAGCACAAACAATTCCAGCTGAATTAATAAAGGGGGTTGGTGAAAAGTTAATAATGGAAATTTATAAACTGTTGTGCTCAATATGGAACAATGTATTACAGGAAAAATAATGGTAGGAAGATATTTAACAGTCCTAACTATTTTCAAAAATAGAGATAAAACAGTCTAGGCTAATAACAACATGCTACACATTTTATCTAGAATAATTTTAATGTGATTGAAACATTATGCAGAGGAAATAGCTCCAACGATAATCCTTGAGGATTTGGACGAAATAGATCAACAATGGATCAGATTTTAATAGGTTATTCGGTGAATATTAAAAAAATAATTTGAGAATACAACATGTCTGTAAATCAATAATACATTTTTAAAAGTCCTGGGATTCATATAAAATAAACAAACTAGGTGGACCTTTGTGAACTTTTAGTTAAATTTGGAATACAAAAAAAAACTTCTCAGGTTAAATAAGTTATGTTTGACTGATACCGACAACTGGGAGGGAACATGGCCAGAATCTTAAAAAAAAAAATTGGTGTGTTCATGTTAGCTAATGCATTGGTTGATTGATGTTTTAAACATTCTTTTTGCAAAGTTGCATTTATACCTTTAATTCAGTAGTGACAAATTACCTAATACAAATATTGTAGTTGATAATTGAAATATAAAATAAACACATTGTTGAAATCCATTCAAAATATCGATTGGTTAAAATTTAATCATAGCTGTTATCTAAAATTATTTTAAATGTTATAAAATCAGAAAATAATTTTTAGAATACTTTTCTCTTGGCAATCGTGCTGTTTTCCTGATATTATAAAAATGTTTGTCCAAATATGTTAAGATTAATAATAAAACATGAGAAATTTAGTCAATATTGGGGTTAACTTGACCACCCTCTTATTTATTTTATCCTCATTAATATTTGGTTGGTTTTTGTTGTTAGCCCTGTTAAGAATAGTGATAGTATTTTGTTTTAGCTGTTCTTTGCATGATTCAGTGATAGGTTTCTCTCTCTCTCTCTCTCTCTCTCTCTCTCTCTCTCTATATATATATATATATATATATATGTGTGTGTGTGTGTGTGTGTGTGTGCTATACCCTTGTTTTATATTTAATGTTCTGCTGAAGACTAAAAGATATGTTTTANGTGTGTGTGTTTTACCCTTGTTTTATATTTAATGTTCTGCTGAAGACTAAAAGATATGTTTTAAATTATTTTCAAGTCTACATATATAAAGTTAAATAATAGTAATGCAAGTTAAACCATTTAAATTAGGCATATATGTGTAAACTGTGTCTGTCAGAAGTGACAGTTGCTAAACACACGTTTTCTTGGACCTTATTGGGCGGACAGTTTTATGAAACGCAATCGTCAAGATCTAACCACAGGCCTCGTTAACACTATTAAGTGTTCTCAGGCCAAAGTAGATGAAGAAATTCTTAAGTCATTATCATGATGGACTTTCAAAGTCTGTGAAAGGTTTGCCTGCAAATTTAATTTTAAATAAACTTATGATAAAAGCAATTTAAGTGATGATCCTGGAAACATTAAAAGTCGTATTAACGGAGCCCACAATTGTTCGAAGGGGAATTTGTATGAAATTTGCTGTAAATTTTGATGGAATTAATGTCCACTAGTATTATGGAGAAGCTTTGTGAGATACATATATATATTTTACTTTCACAAACAATTTATGATAAACTTTGTTAAAAATAATTTATAAAATTCAACATTTCTTATTTATTTAAGCATTTATATAAGTACTTACTTAGTTATTGTTCTTTATATTATACTTTATGTTGTCTGAATAGCTAAGTGTTTTTAAAAAGTAAAATAAATCACCATAGTCAAGTTTTATAATATTTTTAAACTTTGCAGTCAAGTTTACCAAGATCGGGGTAAAACCAGAGGTTTTAAAATAAAACATCACATACAAAAGTAATTAGCACACTCTCTTATTCTTATAATCCATATCTCTTTATTTTCATTTTGTGTAGAATTTGAATTTCTCATAGTTTTTAAGTTATCAACCAAAGAAGTTAAAAACTGGCCAAGTTTACCCCAGCTGATCAGACACTTTTGAAATACATAAATTAATGGCTTGAAACAAAGAGTTGCATTTTCCCCCAATACTTTTAATCCAGCCTTAGATTATGCTAAATTATGGTAATGCAAGAGAGGAAGGAATCTGCTGCAAGAAATGCAGACATTTTATTAGAGGCTAGTAAGGAAATAGGTAAGTATAATCACACAGAACACAAATTGGGGACAATAATTTAGATATTACTTCAAAGAACATATCATTTGACTTGGTTGATAAGTTTAAATAATCATTTGACTTGGTTAGTAAGTTTAAATTATCATTTGACTTGGTTGATAAGTTTAAATAATCATTTGACTTGGTTAGTAGGGGAGACTGGGGAGGTTTGACCAACATTCAAATTTCCCTCTTTTTTAAGCTGTATCATGCTGATACCTGGTGGATAATAAACTCAAAGCTTTGTTAAAGAAGCCATCTTTATATCAGGGCTGCTACAGTTAAAAGTTTGGAGCTTTGTTAATTTTTGTGAATTCATGGTGAGAAAGTAAGTATTTTGATTTTCTTCTCTAAGGTAATATCTAAATATATTATTAAATAGAACTTTATCTTTAATAGCATGATGAATCTATAGAACTTAATGTACAAACCTACATAAAGACTTCAAAGAAAGGTTAATATTTTCTTTGGGATTTTTTTATTTTATATAATTGGTGTCATTGGGGAGGTTTGACCAAGAGCTATTATGGGAGGTTTGACCATAAGGTCAAGAGGTGGTCGAAGGCCTGCCAAATCACGTATTTTGACAAATACACCTATAAAAACTCAAATAGAAAGTGAGCATGCATTAAGAAAGACAAAAAGTAATAAAGTGTCTAAGCCACAAATTACAAAAAGGCAAATTAAGAAAAAAATATTTGTTGAGAGTTCAGAATCAAGCCAGGAAGAGGAAGATTTTTGGGAAAAATCCAGCAGTGATGATTTAAATTTTGATGATGAAGATATGCTTCACACCATTGATCAAGGAGACTTTGCTTTGGTGAAGTTTAAAACCAAAAGTAGCTTTTGCTACTTTGTTTCAAGGGTGGTTAAAAAAGAGAGCAACGATGACTATTATGTCACATTTTTGCGTCGATCTGAGCCAGGTATAGGACTGTATTCATTTGTTTATCCTGAAAAAGAAGATACCTCAAATGTTTTGAGAGAAGATTTAATAAAATTACCCCCTCCAGTCTCTAGTGGCGGAACAGAAAGAGTTGCGCTGAAAGTGAATTTTGACTTTGACTTTTCAAGATACCAACCTGTGCGCTAATTGACCATGCAGAAGTTTCGCATATTATTTTTGAGTTTTTTTTATATTAAATTTAAGGCCTAAGCCCAATGATTGATATATTATTTATAAGCTTTCTAAGCCTAAAGTTGTTTTCATATTTATTAATTTAGGCCTATAAGAACAATAATAGTTTGTTTACTTTGTTTTGTACATATGGTAGCTTATTAATGCCATGTTATTGTGTCTATACTGTAATATTATTATAATGAATGTGTTTTCTGTTTATAAAAATACTTTACTGTTGAACTGTCATCTTTGTCCACATTGTATCTTGCTTTCATTGCATTTAATATAAGCTGGTCAAACCTCCCACACCATGGGTCAAACCTCCCTCACATAGGGAGGTTTGACCCTGTTTTCAGTACTATAAATATTGTTTAGTACACATTAATAAACTAGTCACATATGTCAAACTATGGTTTGAAAACATGCCTGAAAGTCTAAAGAACGAATTAAGACCATCAACAACTTTTTACTGTTAATATAAAAAATAAAATAAAATAAAAAGCAAAATTTGGGTCAAACCTCCCCAGTCTCCTAAGTTTAAATAATCATTTGACTTGGTTGATAAGTTTAAATAATCATTTGACAAGGTTGATAAGTTTAAATACTCATTTGACTTGGTTGATAAGTTTAAATACTCATTTGACTTGGTTGATAAGTTTAAATAATCATTTGACTTGGTTAAGTTTAAATATCTAGGAACAATATTAGATTGGAAATTAGGAAAAGAATACAGTTGGGAAATGCTTGCTATCACTTGTTCAGTAAGCTGTTGACATATCGCTGGCTTTCAACGAATCTAAAACTCAAAATATATAAAACATTAATTTTATCGTTTCTCTATGGGTGTGAAACAAGCTCGCTTTTTGTGATGAAAACAAATTTAAGATGTTCGAAAACAAGATGCTTAGTAGGAAATTTTTTGTTTCAAAAGGGATGAAGTTACTGGTGAGTGGAGGAGGTTACATAATGATTACTTACATACCCGGTGCCAGTACTCATCACCAGACATTGTTAAGATAATCAAGTCTTATAGATTACAGCGGGCAGAACACTCGGCATCAACGTGAGATTTTAGAACTGTGTCCATAGTATTGTCCGGCAAACCCAATGAGAAGACGTAGACGCAGATACGAGGATAACATTAGAACTAGTTCAAGATATGAGGATAACATTAGAACTAGTTCAAGATATGAGGATAACATTAGAACTAGTTCAAGCTACAAGGATAACATTAGAACTAGTTCAAGATACAAGGATAACATTAGAACTAGTTCAAGATACGAGGATAACATTATAACTAGTTCAAGATATGAGGATAACATTAGAACTAGTTCAAGATATGAGGATAACATTAGAACTAGTTCAAGATACGAGGATAACATTAGAACTAGTTCAAGATACGAGGATAACATTAGAACTAGTTCAAGATACGAGGATAACATTAGAACTAGTTCAAGATACGAGGATAACATTAGAACTAGTTCAAGATACGAGGATAACATTATAACTAGTTCAAGATACAAGGATAACATTAGAACTAGTTCAAGATACGAGGATAGCATTAGAACTAGTTCAAGATACGAGGATAACATTAGAACTAGTTCAAGATACGAGGATAACATTAGAACTATTTCAAGATACGAGGATAACATTAGAACTAGTTCAAGATATGAGGATAACACTAGAACTAGTTCAAGATATGAGGATAACACTAGAACTAGTTCAAGATACGAGGATAACATTAGAATGGACCTAGAACTAGTTCAATATACGAGGATAACATAACTAGTACAAGATACGAGGATAACATTAGAACTAGTTCAAGATACGAGGATAACATTAGAACTAGTTCAAGGTACGAGGATAACATTAGAACTAGTTCAAGATACGAGGATAACATTAGATCTAGTTCAAGATACGAGGATAACATTAGAACTAGTTCAAGATATGAGGATAACATTAGAATGGACCTAGAACTAGTTCAATATATGAGGATAACATTAGAATGGACCTAGAACTAGTTCAATATATGAGGATAACATTAGAATGGACCTAGAACTAGTTCAAGATACGAGGATAACATTAGAATGGACCTAGAACTAGTTCAAGATATGAGGATAACATTAGAACTAGTTCAAGATAGGTGTGGATGGCACACTTTTGTTAAGGGTGTGAATGAACGCTCTAGTTCCTAAACCTAGGCCTATATAATAATTAACTAAGAGCCACCTCGGTGGCGTAGTTAGCTAATGCACTAGCAGTGTTGAGGTAGACTGCCGAGGAAGGGAAGATCGAGGTTCGAATCTCTGTCAGGTGAATTGAGGGGGGGTTTTTCCCTACATCCAAATGTGGGTTCACTTTCTCCAAATTCAACCTTCCCAATTTCTACAACCCTAACGAGTAGTAGGACATGGTGCTAAATAACAAACAATTAAGTAATTCTTGTTGATTAAAGTGATGTTTTCCCAAGACATTTCATTGTAGACATTCTTTTATGAAACAGGTTGCTTTAAACCTGATCATATACACGCCATCAACCACACTGCAAAACACAGGCTTACCAACTGAAGGACAACATGGTAAATTCTTTTGATTACACTATCTATACTGCTGTAACACTATAAGGGGGGTAGTAATAACCGAGCTCCCACGTTGTACTTTTTTAACAACTCAGTCGGTAGAGCACCTAAAAAAAATGAGACACTAACCTCTCGAGGTATCCGCGGTGATGTAGCAAGGAAGGATATTTTTGGTGGCTTTAATGTGGCCCAGTAGTGATAGATAAACGTACCCTCTGATATGTATCCACGGTAATGCTGTAGCTCGTCGCGAAGTTCTAAATACTAGTGAAATAAAAGGGGTGGGCGCCAGTGAGTTGATTGATACTTGCAAATTAAATGACTCTTATTATGAGCTTGAAAAAGGACCAACAATTTCACCAGAAGGGTGGAACATAAATGTAACAACAAAAATGAAAGTTTGTCAAATAAAAAAACCTAAGAAAAAATGTATTACATAAATTCTTTGTTGTTATTTTATTTTATTTATTTTTTTGAAGAAAAATAGAAGTAAAGAAAAAGTCATTTGGTAAGTATAGTGAAATTTTAAATAACTAAGACTCAAATACTCAGAGTGTATATATATGTATATTTTAATTGTGGCAATTGTAATTTCAAAAGAAAGTCCTACCTATCCGGTACCAGGATGTAGAGTGTGACGTCACACTCTACGTATTACCCGCGCGGTTTAACTGTGAACCCGCCGTGTTTGACAATAGAGGGCAGGTCACTTAGTGCTTTCCTCTGCCGTCCACGTGGGCGGGACGCGAGTTCAACCTTGTTAAGTTGATTTACGATAGTTCAATCAAGGCAGTCAGTTAACTCAGTTCAGTCAGCCCTGCTCGGATCAGTGATCCGCTAGCATTCATCTTTGTACGACTGACCTTTAAACAGCTGTGCTGAAAATTACCGTAGTCCAAGTCGTACTTCAAGTGTTACTAAACTATTTAAAGTATTAACATTAAAATAAATGCAATGAAACAAAATATATACATGTTTTCTTAATATGTATCAAGTTAAATTCACTGTTAAATAATAACTTGAACCAAACTTTGGTTGAGCTAAGAAATGAATCAACAGTGGAAGTTAAGAACCAGGTTTACTGGACAACTAGGGGAAGCTATATCAGACAAGTTCCAACAGACACCAAAAGAGGTTTCAAGAATAATTTATAAATCCAAGCCGTGAAACATTGCGGCATAAGAACCTTTAAGTAAATAACATAATTATATTAATTGGTGGTAACCGCAAATTAGTGGTCCTGAGCTGTCAATAATAATAAAACATCTCACTGGTTTCCCGGTAGTACTTGAGGTGATGGGGCCAAAAACAAGACCATGGCTGCACCACTCACACTTCTAGATCTTCCTTCATCTCACGAATCTTCCCTGTTTGAGAGAAAAATGAGGTCCAGTCCTCGACTCTAACCGGCGCTCGCTGACGGAACGGAAAACTTCATACCCCAGATTCAATCCTTTTTATTTACACTCACATTTATTTCATGTCTCAAAACCAGCGCGTCACTTTTCTTTGTCTTTAGAGCCCTTCTTTCTTATATCTTCTAACAAGGGTTGCCATGGTAATAAAAACAAAATAAACCATAGAGGTTTATAGAGAAGAAGTATTTCATTAGTTATTTCAAGCTGCCATCAGGGGATGCAACAGAGGGAAACGAATTGCAATGTCCTGCCACCTTCATGAACACATGAATTAGGACGCGATATTTTCTACACTGCCCTAATAATTTTAGACCAGTGGCTCTCAAACTGTGGTATGCGGCGGTCCGAACACGGAACCGCAAGAAAATGAATGGAATGAAACATTTATATACGCATTCTCAAATAGTCTATCATAGAATGATACCCACTAAGTTTTCATCAATAAGTAATCAGACATTAATCTAACCCGAAATTATCCACTATACTATAATGTAAGGAAGGACTTCCCAGATATTTATTTTAAACAAAATTGGAAAGTCAATTTTTGAAAATAACCCAACATTAAACTCTTATTTATTTGACTTTTTTAAAAATAAAAATAAATCACTCCAAGGACAGACACATTAGTTGTTTTTAGGTTAAGGGTCATATAAAACATAAAGATTCATCGTAATCTTGTGGTTGATATTTTTTACAGTTTGACAAGTCAACTCCGCTGAGTTGTTCCACAAGCTTAGTTCAATTTTGTTAGGAAGAGCCAACATTCATAAAAATGTTACTATATACACATTATTAGTGTTATTGTATTAATAACATGCATCAAATGACTTGACTTGAAAGTAGATTTATTGTTTCTAGCTGTCAAATAAAGCTCACCCGAGGAAATGTGACAGTAAAATATGTATATAAAACAAGCTATAAATAAATACGCTGTCTTTCCTGTGGTCAGAGTTCCTCACTACAGATCCAGAGAACCTGGGTTCGATCCCCGGAACTTTAAAATTGTATATATATGAAGCAGTGTGTCTGGGACGAGGTTGAACTCAATCTCGACAGGACAAATGAGAAGCTAAGCCTGCTTGGATAAAGACGTAGCAACTCTGGTTTAGAAAACTGAGATTAACTGCTCATGGTGCTGACCCCATGACAAGATTGGAACTATATGTGCTAACAGCAGCGACCGCTCAGTCGGTATATCTCGCTTGTGAGCCCACATTATGGAGTTGTTTTTTATAAAGAGATGCCCAATTATTTCAAATCACGACACTTCACGAGCTGTGATTGGTCAGACATGCTAGTTTATGTTTTTCCCGTACCATGGTTATGGTAAGGTAATTAATGTATTTGGCTGAAATTTAGTATAACTATACATTCATGTGAGTAGTACATAGTGAAATATTTATATGATGTTAAAGTTAAATATTGTTTAATGAACAAGCAGTTTAAAAGTTGTATAAAGTTACATAATTTTTAATTATATATAAATACTGTTGTTTTTATACCCTGGTAAATTGATTTTATCTCATTTTTAGTACAGAATGTAATTATTTAGACTTAACTTGGTTTTTCTTTAACCCAACTCTGCTTGTTGATTTTATTAACTTGTTTGAATTGATCATTACAAATACAAATTTTAAATGTTTATCTGATTAAATTTCTTGTTTTAACTGTAGGCCTAGTGATTGTCGAGACGACACTGACTAATAGAACATAATACGCCTGGCAAAGGCAGTGTGTCAGATAGTGACAATACTTCTCCTATAAAATAAGCTAGCAAGGCAAAAGACACACGAGGGAAAATATTGCCGGAAGAATGTTCCAACAGAAAATGAACAATAGAGAACTCTAATTGGCTATAATTTTTAAACAAAAGAAACTATCTTTTTACTCCACATTTTGAGAAACCAAAAAGTTGCATTTTGATAAAAGGTTTGTTCTTGTGGGTAAAACATGTAAACAAACCAAAAACTGATAAATTTTACAACATTGTAAGATTTTAAGTCTGAAGAAAAAAAAAATCTCTGCTAGTAAAAAAATGAAAATTTATAATAAATTTAAGCATTATACCAAGAGAATGAAATAGTCTATAAATGTTAAAATATGAACACCATAAATTTAGATTAAATAAATTGTAATTGTTTTATTTTCAGGTGCAACAATGCCAAGTAATAAACTTAACTTACGGGATCGCTTAGAGGATGGGGAATTGGATCTTAGCATGTCGGACTTGGAAGAAGTACCGGTTCGAGATATTGTAAGTACGGGGACCTTGGAAATTTTATCTACGGGGTTTTTAATAATAAAAGGTGACATGGCGGTCTAGGGGGTAAGGTGTCAGACTTCTGTGCTGGTGGCCGGGGTTCAATCCTCGGTCCCGGCACAGATTTATCTGATTACCAAACCCTTCCTTCACCTCTGACAAGACATCCTGTTAATGTGGGGAATGCCAGGTCTCCACCGTGGTTCGGATCCCACGTTAAACTGTAGGTCCTCCATTTCATCTCACAATCACCCTACCATCACACATGAGCGTAAGTGCGTACAACCCGAACGGGTAGTAATAATAATAATAAAATTAGTCAAAAAGTGAAAGTGTTTGTTTTGTGTGTGAACTTGCTGTAACAAACAGTTTTATACTGAAACTGTGAATGTAACAAAATTCTTGAACTTTTCTCAATAAGGTTGCTATTTTACAAATGTAACAATGTCTCGGTTCTCTTGATAAAACCTAAGACCTGGCTTGTATAATTGATAGAGCCTACTTTTTAACTTCATTGTTTTTCCCTTCAATCAAAATCCAAGACATAACATTTATTTTCCATCTTGATAGTTATTTTCTTTCATGATCTGTAAATTCTTCTTTAACTTCCCTCGCCCTCTGACTACTCAGACTTATACGGAACCCCCCCGTTTCCCCCCTATCAAAACCTTTCTTACTTACTTTTCAAGGCTCATCATACCTATAAGGCATTCACGAGCTAAGTTTACCTGGATGACAGCTCGAAATGTTACTAGAAGTAGTCCCTAATATATCACTACGCCAACAGCTGACATCTATCACTTTGTATGACTGTAATGACAACAGATGGTAATACATTAATGTGATAGTTAACCACACTAATTTAGGACAATATTATTTATATATTTATTTTAGGTCGGACACAAAGTTTATTTATAGTTTTATTCCCCTTAAAAAAATATTGACACCACTTTCGCAAAAACTTCTAACGAACATAGCTTCAAAATGGCGACTGACGAATACAAACCATATGATTGAACATAACGGTAAACAAGTTTTTTACAATGATAAGGACACACAGTTGATGAAAATATTTTATTCAGTTAAATATTTCAAAATACGATAAAATAATTTATTGTATGCAAGAAAATGACAACAATTCTATCTTTTCCAAGTAAATACGATGCCTGTATTAAAAGGTATTAAAATGTGCACTATATTACACAAAATCAGTAACGTTCCAAAACGAAAAATAAGTAATTTTAATTATGTTTTAAAATATTGTTTAGTGTTGGATAGAAATGAATTATTTAAAAAAATGAAATAGTATGAGAAAACTTAAGTTTACATTATTTTAAATGTAATATATAACAGGTAATTAAAGATCTTTACATTTATAAACAAAACTGTGATCTTTTACAAGTGTTGGCAACCCAAAACCTAAACATATGATTTTCGAACTGTCATCCGGGTAAAAACCTATCGTGAACGGAATATAGGAACAGCTTCCACACTCTTTTCTGGATCAACACAAACTTTTGTCCTTTTCTTATCTATCGCACCCCAAAGTCAATCTGCATAATTACCCCCATTTAGGATGAAAATTAAATGGAAAAGGAAAAAGGTATGTTATTATTAAGAGTTTCTATTCCTATCCAATAATGTATCTCTTATATTTAAAATGAGTACATGGGCTGCTATGTGCGTAATTTTTCAACCTACATTTATTTCTAGCATATCTTTTTTAGACTTTTGAAAAATTTTGGAGCATTTTCTAATTAAATTTGGACCTTAATAATCTTCCTGGAGAATTTCTATAAACCAGAAATATTTTGGTGCTGAAGTATTTTTGTCCTATGACTGCTCATTTTAGTGCAATTCACAGTGGAAATAAATTTTGCAAAATTACTCAACATCACTCCACACCCAAAGTACTAACTGTATTTATTTAGTGCTGTAATTGTTTGTGATTACAATATTTCAATGATAATATTAATATAAACTATCTTTATTTTCTAGGCTATCATCAAGAAAGCTGTTCGCTTGGACTTATCTAATAATCGTTTAAGAAGCCTTGGGGTAAGCTATTGTTTTTGTTCACTTAGATATACATTCCATACAAAATGAGCCTAGATGATGTTATTATTGTTCACTTAAATACACATTCCATACAAAATGAGCCTAGATGATGTTATTATTGTTCACTTAAATATACATTCCATACAAAATGAGCCTAGATGATGTTATTATTGTTCACTTAAATATACATTCCATACAAAATGAGCCTAGATGATGTTATTATTGTTCACCTAAATATACATTCCATACAAAATGAGCCTAGATGATGTTATTATTGCTATTTTTATAAAAATATATTTATTAAATGCATTGGTGTAGGTACAAAATATCAGTTTGCATATTAATATCTAGATACCTATCTTGAGTTTATTTGAAGAATCGTGTTAACAATTCTGCATTGCATAAAGTTAAATGTAGCTCTGATTTTGATTATATATTATTATTAATATTGAGTTAATAATCTAACACCCGTTACAAAAACACAGAAAATATAAAACTCTGTCAAAAATCTTATGTATAATTTTATAAGCTGGTTTTTGGTAATAGAAATTATGAGGAAATGACTGAACAAATTTTGACAAACGACCACTCATTTTAACGGTTAGGAGTCCACGAAAACCCGATTTTCACAGATAATTCTCCATTTTTCAGTCTTTGTCTCTAATAAACAATTTTCTTATTCTCTCTCACACACTCTCTTTAACCTCACATACACTCTTTATCAGACAGTTTATCTCACATTGTTTTTATTATACTTTCTCTCATGTTCTATCTCTTGAACGCTCTTTCACAAACGATCTCTCTCTTAATCTCACTCTCACTCTCTCCATCTCTCTCTCAGTCTCACTCTATGACTTTGAAGTATTTGCAGAGTGCAATTTTTCTCCGATTCATATAGAAAATATTATCTTTTTAGCATGGTGTTTTACTTACTACCCATTTGGGCTATATATATATACTAAAAAGGTGTTGTTGATGTTGGAGGGACTATAAAACAGTCTTTGTGGGCTGGAACAAAGTGTTATTTCAGCAAAATATTTCTACTTTTACATACAAAGCGGGTGAAAGGCATCGGAGGTCTGTTTGCTGGAGAAACATAAATTATGATAGTCATACTCTCATCTTCTGGATCGCTATCATCATCATCATCAACTGTTTTCAGCCTGGGGCTCGGTCAGGTTTACTAAAAAAAGGCAACAATTGAATAGAGCAATTAAAGATCCAGACTAACAATTTCCCTCGGCATAAACAACATCGATAATGTGATATGTTAACATCGACAATTATATGTGCCCAACGGGTCTACAAAAGTTAAATTATAATTATAAGAGGCAAGAAACCTCGAAACAAAATAATTAACTATGCCAATATACAAACAATGCCATTTCGGGATGGCCAGTTTAACTAACATAAGTTCGTTTAAGTAAACAAAGTGATGTAAAGTTCATCGAACAATTGGCCGCACCGTGTGAAAATATAACATAAAGTATACTAGAACACAGTTAAAAGTGGCCTCACTAAGGTAAATTAAATTGAAAGAGACATAGAAAATCTAGCCATCTAATGGTGCCGCGATAAATTACAAACTAGTGTATTACTAGCGTTCTTAATACAAGCTACTGATTAGCCCTTTAAGCAGGCAAACAACGCCATCTGAACGTGACCAAACAAAATAAACAAGATGGACAAGTTTAGACAAGCTGGCGAACTAACCATTTAAATTTAAGTTTCAGACAATATTTCAACAAAGGTTTTAAGCCAAAAATGAATCTACTCATAATTATACCCATGATTATGTTCAAAAGAATTTAAGCCCAAAGCGAAAATTTTAACAAATCTATTATTGAAGTCCCAAAAAGATAATTTTGAAAAGGATTTAGAGTATTTTAGAAAAATATACAAATTCCATCTACTGCAGATAGCACCGTTTACCTACGCTGAAGTCTGGGATATGATGCATGCTTACAAATAAGCACAGAATATTTAGAGACCCACCAAAAAATCTTCAGTGCCACTTTTCTTACGTGATTTACTTCTTATAGCCAGGCCGGTGTGATTTGATGACAAACCAGTTTTGGTCCATTCATACTAATAGTCATTAAATTGTTTGTTTTTTAAAATATTAGCACGCTTCTCTGGTTAGATTTTACTTGATTCGTATAGCTTAAATCACGTTCATGCACAGCTGTAAAAACGGGTATCATTGTAACAATTGACAGCATCACGCTTCAAACGCTGATGCTGACTTTTAACATTGTTGCAGAGTATTTCAAAATGTAATTCTTTGTACATTTGTTTTAACTCAAAACATTCCTCAAGCAACCGATCTTGTCTGAATTTTGGACGTATTAATAAATCTTCTTTTTAGATAGACTTGGCTGTTGTTACATATATTTTTTACAACCTGTTCTGAAAATTTCCTCCCCTCTTTCTGAATTTTGAAGAGCAACTCCGTTGATAACACGTGTTATTGGAATCTTAGACACCAACATAAATAATTTAGAAGCCTGGGGCCCCGGGGGCTTCCGCTAATTTACAATGTTTAGCTCAACAACACAATCACACGATCTCATTGAGCTTAGAGATGGATAAAAAGGATGATCACAAGATGTCTTGTCAGAGGTGAAGGAAGGGTTTGGTAATCAGATAAATCTGTGTCGGGACCGAGGATTGAACCCCAGCCACCAGCACAGAAGTCTGACCCCTTACCCCTAGACCGCCAGGTCACCCGACGCTGATTTAGATGGCTCTAGAATACTCTGGACTGGCCTACAACCATCTTGATAAGTTTCTGCGCAGGACATCACAAGCATGATGTGTTGATATCCACTACCCTCGCAGGCTGTGGGTGGGGTTGGAGAGTATGTGTCTCTTCTGGGGTGTAAGGGGAGTTTTTTATAATTAATGTTATTTTATTCCTTTGTAACATGTAACGAATCTCTCCCGCTTGAGAGGGAGGTATCCAGCTCTGTCGTTGCTCGCCGGTTGGTTCAGATGGCTCGTAGTTACCAACAGCAGGGCAGGTAACGGTGACATCCTGTGACGAGAACACCCGCCTCGGCTCCATACAGAAGTCGCCATGACAGAAGGATAGAGATGTCTATGAGAACACGTGGCTAACAGACAGGACAAACTCACAAAGACAACCTTGCTTGCGCAAGTTCAGTCTGGCTCACTAAACTGTGTGTGCGCGTCTATAGTTGGAAACCACCTTAAAGCAAGTCTATACTGTATGTGCCAGTGAATAAAACAAGTATATTAGACATTCATAAAGGGAAATTACAAAATAGAATGTCTCTTTGATAAAAAAAATGTGGATATGATTTACAAAGGTAGGAGTAATATGTTTGATGGCAATGAGTGCTTTGCCCTACATGATATTAAGGTGTTTGTCATCACCACCAGAGGATGTGGAAGCTCTGTCGACACTGACAAAGGAGAAGGACTCGTGGACTGGATTGGTCTTACATTCAGTCTCGTACCCATATTATACCCAAAAAAATGTACAGTTCATTTTACAATAAATCAACATAACACTGAGTAGCAATTGTGTTTAATGTTAATGGGAGAATAACATTAGAATGGACCTGAAAGAAATATCATGTAATGAGGTGGACTGGATAGAACTAGCTCAAGGTTGAGAAAGTTGGAGTACCTTTGTATGTACTGCAATAAACAAACATTCAAGCTCCCAGTGCCACAGAGTAAGTGAATTGAACATACTTTACTACAAATGACACCAAAACTAAATATCAAACATGTCTGTCATAATCAATAAACCTTATATTACCCACTTCACTGGCCAAATAAAGGATCTCTGGCATCTACCTTGCGTTAGATTGGCCTGCTGATGACAGGGAGATTGGGTTTTAAACCTGGTCCAGTCTAATGATGGTGGTTTTTCTTCCCAGAATGCCTTACCCACTCTCCTTTCACACAACTGTCGCTAATTTCCCACTAAAATTATTCCTCATTACAGTCATTATCATATATGCTTATAATCTGAACAGTTTTTTTTTGTTTGTGGTAATTGATTGGTTTTTTTTTTTAGATCTATATGCTCATCTTATATTTTTATTCAAATCCATTCATTTATTACTTTGATGTTTACTATTTATGTGTTTATTTTTAATTGCAGAAAAACTTTGCTACACTGACACATCTGATCAAGTTGGACTTGAGTAAGAATCAACTAACTGAATTGCCAGAAAACTTTGGAGATCTTGTTCTTCTGAAACACTTGGATCTCTACAGCAATCAGGTAGAACATCACATCTCTATTATGAAAATAGTTCATTAAATTAAATAGATATAAAACATCAGATAGTACTAATATTTTTTAAACCTGTACTTTAAATTGGCATAATTTTTTATCTTAACACCAGTTAAATGTGAGCTAGTTTTATGCCATTTTTATCCCAAATAATACCTTCTTTTACAAAACTCAGCTCATTTTATCTACCACAAATAGGGGTCTCTAAATTAAATTGGCATATCATTGTGGAATCACAGAATTTTTCCAGACAATACAATTTAAAGCGGTTAATTTTCTTATTTTTCCTATATCTAATGGAAGTCCAGTAATAATTATGTTGCTCGAAACTTTACCTCGGTTAATAGCACATTTGTCTGTCGAGCTGAGGGCCTGAGATTCAATTTTCAACATGGCTGAAAGGTTTGTCTTTGGTGACATTGGGGCTTTCCCTGTCACAATTATGGATTAACAGTTGGTGTCGTGTCTGTTCTAGAACCACCTAATTTAGTTTGTGTGTCATACACCGATATAATAAGTCTGTTCAGACATTGCTCGCCGTTAAACACATCAAATCAAACAAAAATATAGATCATGTGTCTGCGCTTTGAACACAAGTCAAACTGTAACTCTCTTATTTCAGCTCACACACTTACCTCTGAGCCTGGGTCGA
Organism: Timema californicum; assembly: GCA_902141385.1. Classification (NCBI taxonomy): domain Eukaryota; kingdom Metazoa; phylum Arthropoda; class Insecta; order Phasmatodea; family Timematidae; genus Timema; species Timema californicum. The sequence continues at coordinate 28,303 of CABFOW010004440.1, forward strand.
CTGAAGAACTTGCGATGGCTCGACTTGAAGAATAACCCCCTGGTTTCGGCCCTGGGGGAGGTGGTCGGGACGTGCTTGGACGCCCAGCAGTGTCAGCAATGTGCCAAGAAGGTGGTTCCGTTCTTACAGAAAATGCAGCAGACGGTGGAAGAGGAGAGGAACAGACGGCAAGACCAGAGACGCAAGCAGCAAGGTCAGAGGGCTTTTCACTCCTTGCACGTTTGCCCAAATAAACATGACCCCAGTGGTGGGATAGCTTCATTTCATTCCTCGTATTCTCCAGGAGGAAGTGTCATTAAAGGTTGGGAGAAATAGCGCATGTATGAAAGAGAGGGATAGCACATGTATGAAAGAGAGGGATAGCACATGTATGAAAGAGAAGGATAGCGCATGTATGAAAGAGAGGGATAGCACATGTATGAAAGAGAGGGATAGCGCATGTATGAAAGAGAAGGATAGCACATGTATGAAAGAGAGGGATAGC
>CABFOW010004440.1:40444-56423 GCA_902141385.1 Timema californicum
AATATAACATTATTCATAGTGCTGCTATCTATACAATGATTACATTCAATATAACATTATTCATAGTGCTGCTATCTATACAGTGATGTCATAACTGAAAAACAGTCAGCTGTGGACAGTCAATCTTACAGTTCAACCAAAAGCATCAGTCTACTCTCCTGACCTGATGAAACTGTCTGTGACAATGAAGGCTCGTCCTTAAAAATGTGTTTATGTGGGGTGTTTTAGTGTTATATCTAAACAATTTCTACTCCAGTATCACCAAGGTAAGTGTGCTGGCTATCCCTCCTAATTTAAACCATGATTCCAGCCTAGTGCACTATTCAAATAAAATAAATCTACCCTTCTTAAATGTCCTCTAGGTTTGAAACCACATAGATCTTAAATGTTCTTTATTTTATTTTAACACCTTTTAATGGCTAGCTATGTTTGAAACACCTTAAATATTCTTAAGATCTAAAACTTCCTTAAAGGTTATCTAGGTTTTAAACCCCTTAAATATTCTTTAGTTAATGAAACCTCTTAAATGTTATCTAGGTTTGAAACACCTTAAATGTGCCGCATCCCCCCAAAAACAATCTTTTTTTAAGGAATGTTTTGGTTATAAATATTGTTTTTCAAAATAATACTTTGACAACATAAGCTGTTACACAACAAAATTAAATTATAACTGGTTTTCACTGTAACTACCTATCACTATTTTATTAAATGCATTTAAAATATGTATAATCTATATCTCAAGTGTTTGAATGAACTCTATATACTATATATTTACTTTGATAAACATAATTTACATTTTTTTACTTCTAAAGGACGTTTTCTTGTCTTGTTCTCATGTCTTAATACTTCTTTATATTCCCGTCTCGAGATTGGCTCACATTGAAATAATGGTTCTCTTACATCCTTATAAATAACTGTTGATAGAAAACCTCACCACAGGCAGTAAAATACCCCCTGCAATAGATGTAGTACCTGCTAGAGCAATAAGCAAACTTCAAAAGGGTCTTTCTTGCCCGACTCCTGGGAATGGTTGGATTCCCGACATTTTCTCTAGCTTTCGGGATCCTGTCCTACTAAAAATTATTAACAGCATCCCAAAGTCTCTATTTTCTCCTCCCAAACAATGCATCACAACAAATACAATTTGCTATGAGTGCTTATTTGGTATTGAAGTGTAAAATATTTATTTATAGAAATAGCAGAATCTTCAGCCCAAGCCCACAAGAAGGAGCAGAAAAACAAGAAGAAGAAGACTACAAAATCTTCCGCCAATCCACAAAATAAAACTGAGAATGGACTGAAACTTTCTTCGACTGCTGGTTCAGGCGATTCAGATCTGAAGAAAACAACTACTCCCCGTGATAAATCTGTACCCTTACAAACTGGAAGGAGGTCAAATTCAGGTATATTAAGTGCCCTCTACATTTGATATTGGCATGAATGCTTGAAAATGTTGAAACTAATGCTGAAAACATTATTGCCTAGTTGTTTATACTATAGCACTGTTTTCAAACTTTTATTTACAAGTGAAACAAAGTCTTTAGCAGAACGCCAATACCAATATATAAATCAGGTAAAATTGGTATTTTATAAGTATAAATGTAATTTTTAATATCAAACTCACAATATTTACTTATTTAGTAATGAATAAAATGATAAAGTATTAGGAAAAAAGTAGAACACAAATAAAAGAAAAGACACTAACACAGATTTACACACACTTCAATATTAGTGTCTTTTCTTTTATTTGTGTTCTACTTTTTTCCTAATACTTTATCATTTTATTCATTAATAAATGTTTTTGCTCAATGCACTTTTTTCATACATAATATTTACTTATTATATTGGGAAGAAGGTATAGGAAAGGTGGATAGAAATATAGAGACATATTGTTGTCATGTTCCTGTGTTTGTCCTTTAGGTTATAGCTTTCAAATGTTCCTATCTATGTGTTCTATCAGCTTTACAAATTTCCAATTTGTCCCTTTTGTGTTTTTTGGTTTCCTCTTTTATAAAGTTGTGTTGAACGTTTCACACTCCTCCCTGATGAGTTCTGATAGAATGAAACCTAGGTCGGGGGATTGGTCGGTAGCTATCCATTTTCTTCAAAAGGTTTTCCTTAAAGAGATATATTTACTTATTATTAGAGATTTCTTGAGTTAGGTTTAAATTAGAGATGGGTTGAATCCACTATTTCTCGAATCCGAATCCTAGCAAATTGTTATAAATTTAAATAATTTACAAATAGACCCACATTACACAATATAAGCCTAAACTGTAAATTAATATTTATTTCAATCATGCTTTCAATTTCAATCAACCCCAACCACCCCTTTCAAAATACTGGTTAAAATCCAGCCAAATTAAACAATCTACACTCATATTATTGTTTAAAAATCAAATCAATCAAAATTTGAGTGTCTTTTAGTTATTTTTAAAAGTTTTGATAGAATGGGTTAAGTTTATAAAAACATGTGAAATAAACAGATTAGCCCTAGTTATCTTTTGATCAACTTTAATCATTAAAGGATATTTTATTGTATTAAGATAGCAAAAATAAAAATACAAACAGGTATTTTTAACAAAGACTAAAACAACATGATCAACAATTAAACATACATTGGAAATAGTGAACTCAATAATGCCTAAGTATGTTTTATTATTATTATATCCATTATCAATTTTCGCTTAGAAAACAAATATGTTCGATACTTGCGATATATCGATTTCTGAGAATACATTCTATTTAAAACACAAACATATTTTCGACTATAATATGTTCATTCCCATTCTATAAGGCAGGACTACGTTTGAATATTTCTACAATTACTTCAATAACATATTAAAAAAATAATAAACTCTAAAGTTAAAATCCATTTAAAAACCAATAATGGATTAGCAAGTCACTATTTGATTCTTAAAAGTCGAGATCGCTTACTAAGTGATCAGATTACCTGAATCGATTCTAAACAAATAATCGATATACGATGCGTAGGCCGGTAGAGATAAATAAACAATTTTATGTTTATGAGGTGAAAGATTCGATCATCGAATCCTGTAAAACACCGAATCCTCGAATCTCGAATACTTGTCAGGATTCAATGGATTCGAAGATTCGAGTGGCCCATCTCTAGTTTAAATAGATACTCTAACTTGAGCTCAAGAGATTCAGTTGCTGGCAATTTCCAAGCTCTTTTTAAAAGGCTGCCTTTTGTCTTGTGGTGTGTCTTTGGTCCTGGATGACTCATTGTTTGGACACGGTTTGTGCAAGGCCGGGGGTAGGGGGTAGGAGTTCAACCCACCTCCTCGGAACTGCCTTATTTATGATCCAAACAAAACAAGAAAAGATTAAGACAAAATATTGACAAAGGAAATAAGCAAGTACTAGGAAATGTGGGGAAAGCTTTGCAATTATAAAACAACATAACCTTTACACTAGAATAGTTCCAAGCACAGGTCACAAATGAGTGCAAATAAAGACGAATGAGAGGGCGGCGATAGGTAAAGAAGAGGAGGGGAGGTTCCCCCAAATAATCGCAATTTGAGAAAATATAAACAGTGGCAGTTTGAGAGGAATAGAGCTGGGGGGATAAGTGTGTGTTATAAATACCATGTCTTTAGTTTAGTGAATTGTTGTAAGGGACTTTTGTAACTGTCAAAAAGTGCATTCCTATTTGAATATGACTGTAGCTAGGGTAATCGGAGGACCGAGTTGACTACTTAGGGCATGTATAGTAAGACACTGGAAAATATTGTAATACTGATGTTTGAACTAAAATATTCTCATGCTATTCTGCTAACATTCCTTAACATAACATTATTGTTTAACAGCCCAAAACCTATTATTAATCTGCATTTAATGAGATTTCATTTCACTGCACGTAGTCCTGTTTGAACGTTCTCCGATAAGACCTTGATATCTGTTATCTGCTATATCTAATATTGCAATTGAGAAGCGTTTGTACTTAATTCTACAGTCAAAGTTATGTTTTATTGTACTTTTTATTTTTTTCCATTCACAAAAATTATATCTAATTGTACTCTGTTAAAATTAAATTAAATCGCATGTATAGCTACAATATTACTATTAATAACATGAAGATACAATTTGTAATATCTATATTAATAAAATGAAGAGTTTGTATGTCAGTCATGAACGTTGACCGATATATACCTCGCACAGAGGGCTGACATTTAAATATTATTAGCTCCTGTGCACAAAAACTGTGCATCTATCATCTACCTTTTGATACAATAATACTTTACTGGTCATTGATTAAAAAAACATAAGTTTCACAACCACCATTTTTATTTATTAATTCAAATGCACATTTTACAGTGTATCCAAACCGTTTCGACACACCTTATCTACATTGGCTGCTTTCCAATACAACTCTTAGCCAACATGGCCAGCGCTTGAAAGCTCCAACATACAGTGTCGGAAAAAAGTATAAGACCTCCCATTGAAATACAATTTTTTAACATTTCAAGATGTTTATTTACTCAGAATATTATAAAAAAATAGTCTGGGTTGCATTATATTGTTTAGAATTAATAGGACTCATAGGAGGTACGGTGGACTGGTTTATATTCCCATGTTTAGTTACAGTCAATAGGACCCCGTTTTAGCCTTATAGCATGCCTTGATCCGGTCAGGCATAGAGTGGATCAGCTTCCTACATTCTTCACACGTCACTCCCCGTCTTCACTCCATTTTTTTTAATTTGGAACCACTTCGTCCTCCCACTCTACGTCTTAACACAACTTCTCTTAGCCTCATAAATGTTTTTCACTCTCATTACTACTACTCTTTCCACTTCGGCCTCCTACATCGCTTTCCAAACTTATTTTTATCCACATTATCATATGTATCTTACACATCCATAAATACCATTACTAAGTAGTTCCCGGATTCAACCCTTATTGCATCAGGTGTCATAAAGTGAATATTAAGTCTATTGTGAATCTCTGTTCCTTTTCCCACCTTCCTTTCATTTTGTTTCTTATTCTCTGTTCCAGTATCTTCTCATATTTTTTTACAGTGGCACATCAGAGTTATTCCCCTCTAGTATGCACACCACTTCCTGTCTCCTCCCTTTAAAATATCTACTATAATTCATTGCTTCCAGTGGAAAGAACATATATTTTGAAAGTTCAAATAATTTGTTTGTTTTTTAAATTTAAAAAAATAATAATAATTTGAGCTAAAATACTTGGTAATTAAGATTAATTTTTAAATAAACCGGTTATGATTAGTAACTGAAAAATTGTTGACAATTCAATTGAAACCATTTTAAAAACAATATTAATAAAAAGCCGAGTTGGATGTGAAGATTTAGTTACATCCGACCCTCTCATCTGTAGTGCTGACCTTGACATTCTCCCTCTATTATCAAAGCAGGAAGCTAATCAACGTACACTTCATTCACCCTAGAAGGTAGACCACCTTTCTTCTCTTCACTGTCTCCAACACTACCCTGTTTGTTGGGCTATTACCCTCCCATCCCCATTAATAACCCTAACTGCACATTTTACACAATTATTGAGTCACATCTATTACAAGAAGCTACAAATTGCTGAGCTTATAAATCTTTCAAGCTCAATCCTAAGTATCTGTAAATAAAAGCTTGGCTCTGAAAATTCTGGTCCTCGCAGATTCCTACAAAATACCTCTTTACGCCGAGTGCAAGCCGACTTGCCTAGACAGTTGCTTATTTCGACGTTATCAATGAATATTTTGAAAAACATGCCAAACAATTGATTTTGATTTCTGAGGAATGTTAAAACTTTTATAGCATTGTCATTGTTTTTCCAACAAATAATTTGATTGAGAATTTTGATTATGTGGGTAAATTGTTCACGAAATTCTTGCCTGTGTTTGGCACAAGGTGTGCTATTTACTTTATATTTACTTTTTATATTAAACACTCGTTAATGATGCTTGGCTCATGATTCCTGACGTGGTTGAATCTAGTTTTCTGATCCATTTTCTTTATCCAACACCCAATGCGTGTTTCCCTTTGAGTAATCCAATATATATTTTTATTTCAGCCGCCGGATGGCTTTGCGGAAAGCTGCTGAAGTTGTTGTTTAGTCTGGTTGTGTTGGCTGCATTGTCTTTGGGTGCTTTGTCTTACCTGGACCAACCCAAGTTTCTCTATGTGCTGGAAGTGTCCAACACGACCTTGACAACATCTCTGGAGCAATTACGGGTGACCTACACAGAGCTGGCTGCACACCCGACAACTCAGAAACTGGTGGATAACATGCACACCTTATGGGAGTCCTTGTGTTACAATTCTTACCACATATATTCCACTGTCAGTCAGCAAGTGCCCATTTACCTGGAAACCGTCAAGAAAAAGTTATTCTGAAAAGCTTATTTTTCAACTGTTTGTAACGCAGTGATATCTTAAACTTTTCATTCACCTCAACAGAAAATATTTTTAAGGTTCTTTAACAATGAATTGTTATATTATTTACCTTTCTTGATTTGTCAAGTGTGTGAATTTGAATAAAACAATCTTTATAAATTGTTTATTTATACTAAAATATTTATTTATGATAAATTCCATTTGTTTCAACCTTACCCTGCAAAACATTTTACATGGTAAATTGACATTTTAAAATGTTAAAACTAAACCTCATGTGTTATATTCAGTAAATTTATATAAATAATTATAGTATATCCCTTTTAATAGTATGGAATAATATCTTGTTTCCCTTAATTATCTATACTAGGCTTAATCAAAAACAAAAATTGGGGAATAGTAATTATTTTAACCACAAAATATATTCTTTGCCTTATAATTAAGGACTGCTACATTTTGCGAACAAAGTTTTCATGAAACATCTGAGAAATATGTTTCAAATTTAACAATTATTCCTGTATATTTTTAAGTTCAAGTAATATAATGATAAAGTTATTTACATACAAAATTCCAAGTTTTCTAACAAAGTCTCATATTTTTTAACAAAATTTGCTTGTATTATGCCCTAGAACCTGCCCTCTCCACAAAATATTGAAAATATGTTATATTACATACGGTATACATTTAGAACCACCCAGATTCAACAGTTGATCTGTTCCAAAAAATACATTTCCTCTCAAGTTTAACGTGGCAAAACTCAGGTTAGATCCAGAGCTGCCTTCTCCACTACTGATTTTATTCCAAAACATGCCTTCTGCTTTCTCCAAAAGCTAACTTAGTGTGCAGCCATTACAGTATTCATTTCAAAAACTGTTTTTTATCCATAGAACTCTAAATACGGTAGTATGCATATTGTCATTACTTTAGTGAACATAACCTGGCATCTCATTTCTTTCAAATAGAAATGGTTCTTTTTCAGGTTTCCTGTAATTTTTAAATGTAAACAATTGTTTTTTTTTATGTAGGGAAACTATGTTGACAGCTGGTGTGAGATTATGTTACTAATTATTTTGAGATTTGATTGGTTTCTGTGTTTTAATAATTGAAGAAATTCAAAGAGTGAATACTATTATACTCATAAAAAGGTCCAGCGAAGGTGGAAAGGAACAAACACAATATGGTTTTTACAAAGAAGTTAACACCTTACATTATTGCCATTAGACTAAGAGGCAGCCATTACTCTTTGGGTGGAGAGGTAGTGAGGTGTACTCCGAGCTACCAGTGGCCACGCTTTGTTCGACCATCTCCCTGATCTCTAGATACATGATAGTAGTGCCGAAACCCTCTTGGGCGTCCAGATGAGAGATCACAAGCGAATCTAGCCGAGGATAAGCTCGAGGTAAATTTGAAATAGGTAGGAGAACATTAATATAGGACTTGAGGTGCCAACAATAATCATTATTTGGTTGGTGGGGGAATATCAATAGTCGAGTGATGCCACCAACGTGGAGCTTCAATGCAGATGGTACAGCTGAAGATGGTTTTACTGTCTCTAGAACTTCGGGTTGTAAAAATATGGCCATTTATAAACTACAGATGCAAAGTGGGTTTGAGGGTTTCGAAGGTAGTCCTGGTGGAGATTTGTGGTCGACAGTCTAAATTTGAAGATACAGGAAGCTGAAAACTTTAGCTTGAATATGGGGAAGAGGTGACGTGTGCTTTTGAGAAAGGTGTAGTGTGTGTTGGTCCAAATTCAATTCAGAGCAGAGCCCTCCTGGAACCAGGATCCTGACATCACTAGCAGCACCCTGGGGTATTGACAATTTATCACCAGTACACCCTCCATAGCCAAACTGGTCGTTTGCGTTGGGTTGGGAGGGGGGGGGGGATGAGTCCCGGGGATCCAAAGCTTCAAACTTCCCTTTTAGGACTTGTGGCGAGTGCTTCGCAAAGAATGTAAGTTACACGTTCCTGGGGTTGCTAGGTTAGTGTGTTCCAAACTGCCCAACCTAGTATGACAATCAGGTCTAGGGGCATGTCAAGAGAAACCCTTGGCTCTGAGCATATGCTGGGGGAAAATATTCAAACATGCTCCGTCCATGCCAAAGCTGTTTTCTAACAACAATCATGGCTGCAACTAAAAGAAATCTGACAAGCAATCTAAAGGGCGATGTTGTGGTAGAGAAAGAGTAAAATATGAAGAAAGGGAGCAAATGCTAAGAATCTATACCAGAGTCTAGTCAAGTTCAGGGGCAGCTTAAGAGCCAGGCGACTGCCTGGGACATCGGCTTGAGGGGGTGCCAAACAAATTACCAAAATAACCTAACATAAATTAGTAATGATATGAAAATAATTTCAAAGCTTCACAGACCCAAATCTAACGTAACCCGGGCGCAACAGTGGAGTTGCTAAGCATAACACTCAATTAAGTTTTGATACTAACATGAAATTTGACACATTGGTATAGTTTTTGGATACAATGTCACTATTTCAAAGTTAACTTGCATCCGCCATCTTTAAAAAAACGGTATTTTGCAATTATTTCTTTAACTGTTCATTATATTATAATTAAAGAGGATAACATTGCTTACAAAACCTGTTCTTAGTTCTCTTTGTAATCCAAACCATTTTCTTAGTGAAACGTTTGTAATAGGCCTACTGTATGGCGGCCATTTATAGAGGTCCACTTTAGATCATTTTCATGTCACACCTAGGCATCATAAGGTTTGGGATGGGGATAGGGAAAATTTAATTTGGGGTGGGGTGGGAGGTCTTACCGTAAGTTTTTGACATGATGTTAAGACTTACTATGAAATCCTCGAGAACATTGCTATTTTATACAATAGTGATGGAACTGTATTTGTGTGAAGGAGGGGATAAAACCAAGAAAGTAATTTCTGTACTTACTACCTTCTTCTCCCCAGTTAAGGTCAGAACATTGGATGCTTCTAGAAGCTATTTCAATTGATACTCGTTTGGACAATTTTAGAAAATCGTACTCGTTTAACAGCTATTTAGAATAGTGCTTACCACAAAATATTTTGAAATTTATATAATTCTAGAGGCTATTTATAGACGGTAGGTGCCTTCTTTGGCAAATTTTTGAAAATTGGACGCCTCTAAAAGCTATTTTAAGAAGGACCTACCAGATTTTTTTTATATATTAATTAGATTAGAGGTGCTCACACAGATTTTTTTTTTAACCAAAATACCCTAAAAGGAAGATCTTTGGAATGGTCCTCGCCTGTTTTTTTTTTCCTATTGTACCCAGGCTATGTTATGTTTAGGGTTAGGGGGTTTTGGGGATTATCTTCATATCATCCTACTATCCCCGTTATATAAAGGGGTGCCAAAAAGCAATCCCACCTGGGTAAAAAATTTGCCTCAAGCCGCCCCTTCTCAAGCTCGTGAATAAACTGTTGGTCAGTGCTCACAAGGTCACTGATAGTAAAATTAATCAGCTAAAGGCCTAAATTGTGTCCATGTCCATGATAATGGCAAACCAGGAGGGGAAGTTGGGACAGCTAGAAAGAGATAACGATGCTCTGAAGAACCAGAGCAAACCGACACACAGCTATGAGGCGGTGACTGAAAGGGTGGCCAGCAGACGAGGAAGATGAGTCTGATGTTCGTCTCCTCCCGTATGGGACAGGACGTAACCAAAATGAGATAAACTATCATGAAAAACATCAAACCAACCAAGTACAAAATTAAAATCAAATCCATTAGACAAGTAGATAAGCTGCTGCTGGTGGAGACAGATTCTGAGGCGGATTCCCTAAAAATCATGGAAAATAAGTGTATTAGTCACGAACTCCTGTATGAAAGACCAAGGAAGAAGATACCCATCGTTATCACGTTTGATATTACGTCAGACACGACAGTAGAGGAACTAAAAGATACAACATTCGAGCAAAATCTATCTGACGAGGTATTAAGAGAAATTTAAGAAGGGATTCACTTCTGCGCTTAATACCGGCCCAAAGGGAAGAGAGGTAGTGAATCACCTGATAGAGCTTCCTCCAAAATTCAGGAGCTAGGTATTAAGGAGTCGATCATTCGCCGATTATAGTTCGATCTATGTTAAATATTACATCGTGGTGACGTGATGTCGCAAGTGTCGTGACTTAATCCACATCAGCAGCAGGTACGCTAAAGAAAATCCATCTTTTCCCCTATAGGAACAGGGGGAAAGACAAGTGTAAATAGCCGAATACCAGTGAATGAACTCATAACATGTTGATCAACCTACGTATACAAAGGACAGACTAAGACGAATAAAATCTTAAGAGACATGATGAACATACTAGCACATATACTGACGAGACTTATTGGAAAACAAACGAAGAAGAATCAAAGACAAAGGACAAAAAGATAAAGAAGTACAGGTACCTTTGAAAATGTGTCAAAATCAAAAGAGGGCTGCTGTCTTCAAGAATAAGAAACTGGGCCTGCTCGTGTCGATGGCCACTCAAACGGATAAGTGGGTGACGAGTGAGCGGGTACATGGAGTCGCTACCAACACCATGGAAGCCAAACAAAGATCCGCCAAGAAGCTCCAGAAATGGAGATCCTGGAATAAAGTGCAAAATCTGATTTATATAGAAGGTAAATAACAAGTAGGCAGCAGAATTATAGAAGCGGTATCAACGACCCCTTTTGTTCCGGACGTTGGAAGGGAAAAGGCGGTGCCATACGGAGGAGATAGCGGATAATGTAGAATATATTCCTATAAGGATATACACTAGCTTCAAGGAAGTCCTCCAGTTCTTACGGCTGGAGGAGCAACATACCTTACACCTAGCAACACCTAATGAGGTCAGGTCATGAGAAAGGAGCTACACTGAACCGCATCCTCCTCAAATCAGTCAATCTCCCTACGGATTTGGCGAGCTTACATATTAAGTTGGAAAAATTATTTCAAAGAAGGATTTTGGAGTTTTACATTGAACATAAAGAAACATGGCCTTGATTCTACGTCCACACTTACGACTTATAAACGGGGACAGAAGTTGGTAGCAATATCGGAGCTGGCCAGCTAAACGGAATCAGGAGTGTGACCGTGCTACATGAAATACAGAGGCGCACTGGTGAGATGAGACTAGACGTCGTTTTCCTTCAGGAGCCATACACCTTTAAAGGGAAAGTACTACACGTGCCAATGGCTGTTAGAGTCATAACCACTGGTGAGACACAAATGAGTCTCGTCAATGTGTTCAATGGGCACACAAGAGTGACGAAAATAAAACAGTTCAGTGACGAAAAGGTGGCATGACTTGAACTAAGATCACAAGTCAGCAGATGTATGCTAACGAACATGTACTTCCAATATCTGTAACCTATCGATCAATACCTGGAGGCTATTGACATAGAAAGTTATTCAAGGACGGGCTAGCAGAAGACCAAATCATAGAGGACGAGCCCTTTAAGAATTGATAAATGCCCTACGGCCCGAGGTAGTGAACCAGGCCAATAACACACTGACGCAAGCCAGGAGGATTGGCACAACCTCCAACATTGACGTCACCCTATGTAATCTCAAAGCCATGGGGAATCCAGAGGTGAAGAGTTGTGGATAACGCAACTACTAGCGCCCAGAGCCTGATCATTTTCAAGCTTTCCACAGACGGAGGAAATTGAGAGAAGAAACATGGCTTGGGCAGGTAGACGATGGAAGTATAACATTAGCTTGGCAGACTGGAACAAGTTAAGGATAGAATTAAGGCTACCACAGCCGGTCTCTCTGGGAGACAATAAGAAACATGAGGTCAAATAACTCATGTAGTATCAGCAAGAAGTCATGAGGAAGGCTATACCAGTGCTGAATGAAACTACCAGAGTAAGCAATAAGCCGTGGAACGATCGCTTGCAGAGACTGCGTGGGGAGGCAAGGAGAACGAAAAAGAGATATAAAAGATGCTTGAACCCAACAGCAAGGAACTTTCTACTAAATATCTACAAAAGTAAGAAGGAGGAACTTGAAACTGGTCTGGTGAAAGTCAAGAGAGAGAGAGAGAGCTGGGAGAGGTACGTGAGAGAAGAGCTATCTACTAACCCACGGGCAGTTAGTTACATTTAGGATTGATACTGGGAAGAGTCGGCACCACTACTTCTGAAAACAATGTTCCCTGATGACAACATTGAAAATTATACCGAAGAGCATTGACGAATGAGACAACCAAAGACTACGACGTGACGACACCAAAGTGGACCCAATGACTCAGGACGAAATGATTGGATTCATAGCCTCGATAAAGAAAAATAAGGCACCTGGACGTAAGAAATTAAGGTCAAGGGTCTGCAGGAAGATAATAACAAATTTCACCCTACATAATCATGAATGGGTACCTTGCTCAAGGAAGAGTTTCAAACATCTGGAAGCAGAGTGAGATGGTCATCTTGAGCTAAGGAGAAGACAATGACCCGCAATTCCCTATACCGTACAGGTCCATCTGCCTGTTGGACACCTGTGGTAACCTTCAGGAGTAGATATTGTGCTATAGACTTCAGAAGTAAAATTGAAAATTGCACCAGTGAAGACCGCCTACATGTTGTTCAAAGGAACGCTTAAAAGAGACCAGATACTGAATGTCAACGGCCATACATTCAGGTGTAGAAGAACAAATAGACACCTTTGTGTGACGTAGGACGAGAGACGCAACTTCGATGTCCACATTAGACAGGTATGCATTAAAGATATGAATGTTATGATTAAGATAACTAGCATAGGGCAGAGGGAATTCATCTCCCTCTGCAATTCATCAAGCAATCCCATCTGGCATTACATGTGTCCATTGTAGGGTGTGGAGTGAGCGTGTTGACGGATCAACTGAAGAAGCGTAGCTACGTCAAGATGCTACGAATGACTCAGAGGAGTATCCTACTGAGACAGGAACGTACAGGACAGTATCTTCAGAAGCGCTCAGTCACACTAGGTATCAACCCACTGGACTTAGAAGTACGTAAAAGAGGTGCCATGTACTAGCTCAAAAGAGGTGACCTGCAACGACTAGATAGATTTACCAGAGCTAGGGTAACAGAGTCAGAAAATATAGGGAGGGCCTTGGTAGAGGACTGGCAAGATCTCTGGGAGAAAAGTAACAACAGCAGAAGAACCTTCACAATATGTTCAAGTGTGAAAGAGAGACTTTGAATGATATATTTACAATCTACCCAGGGACTTGTACACTTAATAACAGGCCATAAGTCGTATATGGCGTCGCTCAATGACAGATTATAGACAGACACCAGCCTACGCGATTGTGGGCTGGATTCGACACCTGAACACGTCGTGTTAGAATGTCCATTAACGCAGTAACTGAGGGTCTCATATCAGATACCTATACAAGGCCACCTTGTGTACAACATATTCAGGGATAATTCCCAGTGGAGATTTCTTGACAATAATGCCAAACAAGAAGAAAGAATAATATATACTTAGACTCAAAACATAAAGACTTCATGGAAGAAAAAAAAGACAGACTTGAGGACGTAGACAGAAACACTCCAGAATAAATAGTTTCTGAGACTGAAGAAGAAGAAAAAGTTGATATTGACGAATACATACTGGTGAATTGGGCAAGGATAGTACAAAGGCGATGATACAGCTAAAATGAGTACACGTATGGGAGGCAAAACTCCAAGAAGAGGCATCTCTGAGTGGGCATCCCGGAGACCTACTGATGGACAGCTAACTTGGGATTCCAGCAGTGGGGACACTACTGAAGTACTTAAGCTAAGTCGGGATTCAAGCAGGAAACACACCGTGTAACACGGGAATGATGGCTGAATCCCTATATGGCTCCCGTGGGAACAAATGTGAGTGGAGCTGACCTGCTGGAAACCTAAATCATCAACTGGTGGAAATGTTAGGTTGCCCTGCACTCATCCTGTACTATCAGGACTACGAGACTAAGATCAAGCTTTCCGACGGACTTTTATGAGTGCGTAAATAATGATCGTAAATTTAGGATGAATGCAAAAGTTTGTGAATTAGTTTATAATAAGTTAAGAATTAGGCTAGAATGGGCTAGATGTCAAAATAATAAACAACAGGAATAAATTTAAAAAATAGTTAAAGAAAATAATAAGTAGGAAAAAGGACATACAGTTTGAATGTTAAGTTGCGAGATCCAGCTATAATACAATAAAAATAATAAAATACAAATAGTAATAATATATATTAGAATGAAGGAGCACGATTACAGTTCTAGATTTCAGGTCATAGACCCCAAGGGTAAAAAAAAAGTACCCCTTCTGGCCAAATCCGTGAGGTATGTCTCACATTGTTCAAACAGACCCTGCGGGTAAACCATAGGAGCATGATATTAGAATCTTCATTATTCATTGCCATTAAAGGCAAGTCCTGATACGTTAATTTCGTAGTTAAAGAAGTCCAGTGAATTTGTATAAAATTTGACAGTGAGAATCTAAAGCTGGAAATTCATGGGATCTCAATTGCAAAATCCAATTCAGTGGCGGAGGGTTATCGCGTTGTAGGATGGAAAGTGGTGGAGGATCTAAGCTCCCATGGGAATTTCCAATATTAGGGATTAAATCCATGGAGGAGAGATACATTTGGAATGGGAAAGTTTTGAGGGGGGCCTTGACTTCGAAGGTAAATGAGTGTAACTAGGAACAGCAGCTAAAGTTTATTCTTAACCACTGTTTTATCCCTATTGGACTAATATGGTGTCATAATAGACATGGTGAAAGTTAAATTGAAAAGATTTAGTTTAAACAATATATAGATTTATTACAATAAAACAAAAAGAGCAAAATTAAGGTTTACAAGGATATTACAGGTTATACTTTGAAGTTTGATTCAGATAATTAGACTTTGTGAATTTGATTATTCTGCTGTAGCTACTAGGGCTGTGTAGGAGCTGGGCTACTGGATGTATTATGCTGAAGAAGAAAATAATCAAGTATTTAATAACAAAATATAGAACGATATATATATATATATATAAACATGCTGGACTGGGTTGTAAGATAATCTCTTTGAAACATTTTGTAAAATGATAAACAATAGATAGGTTACTTGACTACAGTGGTCGATGGCTAACAAACAGGTGTCAACAAAATAGTACCATGGCTGGTCTCTTTCCCTTACGGTACTGCCAAAGCATTCAATAGTACAAACAAATCTGATTGAAATTACACTAAGAGCAACACTAACCCAATAGGAGACCTAAAACCAGTCAAAGAAAAAGAGGGGATTATTTGCGTGGACCCAACTATGGCTCTATAGCAGTTCCCTGGTTTGCACACTGAAGCTAAAACCTCATGAGAAGCGTGATTGCTTAACCAACACAACATAAATTTTTCCATCAACTCAACTGAGATATGGAATACAATACAGACAACCTGGTTGCAGCCATCCAAAAATTAAATCGGTGTACATGACGTTCACGGCGTCATGAGAAACATTGGGTCAAAATAGACTAATGGAACTTGTGTAAGTTTAGCAAATCTCTAACTAAGACATTACTGTATTCCAAGCCGAAGGTTCGTAACGCAAAGACTGTATGGTAAATATACAGAGCAACATAGTCTATAGGACTGGAGTACAATATTTGAAACTAGTAACACTGAGACTTGTCCCGC
>CABFOW010004441.1:0-56397 GCA_902141385.1 Timema californicum
GACTTTACTATTATTTAATGTATCACATGAACAAAAAGAGGACCCTGTTCGGTCGCTTCATTTTAGACAACAATAAACAAACAAAACAAATGAGCATAGCAAAATGCAAAGACACACAATACACAACACAGTCCATACCTTAAACGGGTTCTAGTTGATTTCATTCGGGTTGCATTTCCTACCCACCATTACGTGCAAGTTATGATTACTCTAACTATGTATGGTAATAGTTAGAGAATATAATATAGCACATTCCAATGTTATATAATCCATTTTATCATCTAATTTTCTCAACTTCTTCAAATGCCCACGATATGTTAAATACATTTGTCTAACAGAACACTCTAGACTAATTGTTTATCATAATCTATCTCTTTTTTTTACAAAATAGTGATTTAAAAATTATAAGTACACATTATGAAACAACTCCATTGAAAAAGAAAACATATTTATTGGCCTAGAGATGGAATGTAAAATCTATGTCGAATCCATGATTCTGCTCAGCCCACGTACGCACATTATGATGAATCAAAAAACCATTTTACTCAATTCTTGTTTTATTAACATAATAAAAATACAACATTGGGGATTTTGATGTTCGGGAATTTGTCATTGTTTAGGGAAAGCTGGCATGTGAGGTTGTGTAACATATTTTTACTTTTAATTTTTAAATGGACAATTTACCAAATCTTGTTAAACTTTTGTACCAAATACGTACAATATCTGGCAGCACATGCTTATGCTATCAGGGGATTAATCACATGAAATGTAACCAAACGCTCGAGAGGTCACGGCTTCCATGTAAATATTCTTCAATAATTATAGAAACTAATTCAGCACCAGATCATCCGAACATTCACATCATTGCTTAAAATTAAATATTTCACATATATTAAAAAAAATATTGGATGTGTAGCATAGTTTTATATGCAGACACAATCTTTTATTTTTGTAATAATAAAGGGATTTTTTGGAATTATTTTTAGTTTATTATTTTATCACTGTGTTTTAGTACCTGTTATGGTTGTACACATATGTACTAATTACACTAAAATGTTAGAGGTGAATAAGGTTTAATTTAGAGGAAGTGCATCCACATTTGTTTGCGGGTAGAGGGTAAAATTATTTAAGAAAAATATATCTCAGTACACCGGACCGTGCTTAAAACCCCTAGCCCTCTATCATTGGCAGTCTAGTCTATAGTGAGAGTGAAGCTCTAGACAATGCAGCCATAAAAACGCTCTTTTGAATTAGTTAATGAAAATATTTAATATTTTTATATAATAGCCATCACAATTTTAAATCTTAAATGAAGCCCTTATGACCAAATAAGTTTAGCATTCCTTGCCTTGAAGTTACTACCAGGAGTTTCCGTAGATCCCTAAGGCTATTATTTAAATAACTAGAATATAAATCTATTCATTACATAAAATAATAAGGAAACTAATTATCCTTATTAATATTCGATGTTTTCAGTTCAGTTTAGAAACTTGTATTTAAAGAATAATGGCATTTATAATTAACATAAATATAAAATATATTTAATCACAATCAATTCCCGTGAATTTTCTTTCAAAACAAAGCTATTTTATTATAGTTTATTTTTTGTGGGGCGAGGAAATCATTTTTAGATTTTTTTCTTTTTAAACTACCACCTTAATACTTCTGAATATGCGTCTGCCCTTAAACATCGCTGAAAACTATGAACTACGCAACTGTGCTTCTTCTCATAAATTTCCAATATACATTTATTTTTCATTTAAACGATCGTACAAATAACAATAATATTTAGTAAAGAATACTCTACTAATTAAATAACAAAATACTGCCAATGTGTACAAGCTTACCTCTAATGACAAATAGAATATTTTTTATACAGTGCAGTGAAATTAGTTAGATCGACGATTTTCTTGAAATATTTATTTTTATTTATTAATTTAGACTTAACATTAGAATGTATTTAGAACCATCTTAATTATATGACTAATTATTATCATAAAATTATTGCAAATGGGTTTAATTTAATATATTTAATTATTCAAAAATTGTTATTTCTCTTTGTGTATATCTGTTGAACCCCCATGATAATTTGAAAATTAAATGAACATTTTAAGATTAAATTTGGTATTAAAATACTTAACGAAACAATGAAACATTTATATAAACATATCATTCATTAACAAACCATTATAATTTTCAATCCACACCAGAGACTTTCTGCAATATGAATCTATATTTGAACACAGAATCACAAACCTATGCCAATAAATCAACCAGAATTGAAGATAGATTTAACTTATCTATACGACCTTCAATTTCTAAATTTGCTGGG
The DNA here is from genome assembly GCA_902141385.1 of Timema californicum. Classification (NCBI taxonomy): domain Eukaryota; kingdom Metazoa; phylum Arthropoda; class Insecta; order Phasmatodea; family Timematidae; genus Timema; species Timema californicum. The sequence continues at coordinate 2,333 of CABFOW010004441.1, forward strand.
AGTAGAAGTCAAAGCCTGTGATTTATTAGCAAGATGCCTTACTAAATGAGATATGAGATTGAAATCCGATAAAAAATTTAGTACTTTTTTCATTTTATGATAAAAGTACATCTATATAAAACGTCATAAAAACATGTCGTTTAGTATCCATTTTTAAATGCCATATACAGGGTAGGTGTAAAGGTTACAACCCTTGACACTTAGCTGGCCACCCGTGGCTTCTAACATGAACCACAATGTACGTAAGCATCTACGCTCAAGTTGGATGGTATTGTACTTGATTACATATTTTCTCATCATGGACTAGGACTAAAGATAAATTACTTTTGGAAAATTTTCCTTAGGGGAGGCTTGCAGCAGTCAAGTAGATGAAGGAGCTGGGTTGGTGATGTTATACCTGTAACATTTTACAGAAAAACAAAAGCCATCAAATTGTGTGTTGGGTGACAAGGGAGGTGGGAGCTAGGAGCATTAATAGCAACATCTTAAATCAATCTTTATTTTATTTTAATTAAATTATTGATGATATACAAAAGATAAAATACAAATGAATAGGGGTCATTAGAGGGGAAAATCTTCCGGTAAAGTTTCCAATAATTGAATCCTAGGGGAATGAAATATTGTTCAGAATTATATTTTAAATTAAAGTATAAACACATCTGGTCTAAATAATACCAAAAACAAACATTCAACCAACAAACGCTCTAGTCAATATGGGATTGTGAAAAAGGAACTGTAATCACTTCTATTTCTGTATTGTAACTCATGTGATGTTTCAGGTTTTAAATGTCCTTAGGAGAAATTAAATTTAAATGGAAAATTTAAAACAAGATTATATTTATTCCATTCGTTCCAAATAAATATCCAAACAAAAATTAATAAAAGATAATTTCAAATTTTTCTATATTGAATATTGTAATCTCACATTTCTAGCTCTGACTGTAGGTAACTTATATCGGGTGTTTTTATTTTCGTTTCCAGTTGTTTAACTCGAAAAGTATGCAAAATACGAAAGAAAATTTCAAACAAAGCTGGCGTAGTTTCTATAGGAAAAGAGGACCGCATTATTTATTTTATTTGGTTTAAGTTTTAAATGTTATTTAAAGGTACACTCTGTTTATTCAAATGGAAACCTGTAATATTATTAGTGTAATCTTATTCAAGATTTTTTTTTGCGAAAAAACTTTTTTAATTCTACCTCTATTTTAAATAAATGGTAAAGAACTCCGCGAGGACTTTCTCGCTCTATTGTTTAACAATGGAAACATATACTCAAAACTCATAATTTATGTTAAACTAAATATTTTACACTAGCAAACCCAAAATAAATGTAACTATACCTACGAAAAAAAATAGGAGTCCCGATTTTAAATGTTATAATTTCAATCTTTAAAAGATTATAATGTCCTCATCGATTTTAAGTCCACAAGGGTCAATACTTCCTAATAAAATGTTTTCTTCCGATTAAAATCTCAATATTTTATTAGGCGTTGCACATCTTCATATCATTGCATTGCTATTCAATTCTTCATTTATAAATTTTGACCAATAAAAAATGCAAATATCGACTATTTAGTCTAAAATGAAAGAGATAGATCAATGTTGTACAAGCAATTATTCTAAGATTAAAGGAAAAATAACTTACTTTTTGAGAGACTAACTAATATCTAACTACATTATGGCATTACAGAATTAATGCGTTAAAACCTAAGAAGCATATCTTTACAACTAAGGCTCACAAAATTGTAATAATATATTTGCCAATATCTCAGAAACTCTTAGTTTAATATAAATATATGTCATATAATTTTTAATTATTTTTAATAGTACTACAATTCTGCAATAATAATTTATTTTATATCTCAAATAGCTGCAGAGATATGGAAATTTCTACTTCTTTAAGGTATCCTAAAAGTCATTTTCATGAGAAAATGAAAATGGCCAGTTTATTTATAATCTTAATCAACGCCTAGATACGAGTTTTAATTAAAATCGTAGAGTCGTTTTTGAGAAATTAGATTTTTTCTCTTTTCGCCATTTACTAAACTACTCTTTAATATTAAGTCCAAACAGACAGACAAATGACATTGCAAAGCTCACTATTTAAGGTTTGTAATGATATTGGTTTGGATCCCTCTAAAGTATGTAAAAATTTATGGATGAAGGTAATTTTTCTTTAAAGTAACATATGTAGAGTATACGTTATGATTAACCCATGAAAGAAACACGCGCTTTTCAGAAATACCATTAAAACACCATTAAAATATATTTTTTATATAATTTTTTTCTGTCAAAATAACAACTCTGCAGTATTTGGCAAAGGACGCCAATTTCCTATACCAATAAGAAGCAAGCCTTCACAACACCTGTCGCCAGGACTCTTTCTATTAGTTAATTTTTACACTGGTGACAAGGGGACCAAGAGGCAAGGGGTATGTCATATATAAGCCACTTGTGCCTATGGTTAAGGGCATCCACGCACCAATCCACGCACACACTAGCAGACTGTCTCTCGCCGTCGCACATACTGGCTCTCGCAGTCACAGTCTAACACAGAATACAATAATGTACGTTAATATCACAAGTGTGCATTTATATCAAGCATTTAATTGGAGTATGTATCAGTAATTAACAAATGTCATTTGAATAAACAGCCATCAATAGTTCTCTTTCTTACATTTATTAAATATACCGATTTAATTAGTGCTCGACAATGGAGCAATTAACAGCTAGTTAACCGGTATCTATTCCGTACAGTGATGATAGGCGCTTGACAACGGAGCTATAGACAACAGAAATATTATCACAGCAATATTATATCAGGAATTAATCTTTACTGTTACAGGTTCGGGGGGCCATGAGACGTCGACATCCATTAACATTTCATGTTATATATTTTTTTACTGTTGCAATACTTTACCTTTATTTTTTGAAAAGTTTAAAAATATATATTTATTTGTATATAGCTTGAATTTTTGGATTTATAAAAATATGATTCACATAAAATAATTGTATTATAAATAGATCTACATATTTGTAATTATAAGTAATTTCATATATCAAATAATATCGCAAATATAATAAAAACTGGTAATTCATGCATCAGATCGGAGTCCTTAAATTCATTTTGCCGAATTAATGAACGTAGCAATTTTTTTTTAAATATCTATAAATGTTTTGAAATGAATTTTATTCAAAATCGTTGGAGCAGATTTTGAAAATATTCGACTTGGCCTCATTTTACCCTTCAGTACCCTCACCTAATTTTTGGGTTGGATATCTAATTCCAAAAACCACTGGGGCAACCCTATGAAAACGCTAGATACCAAGTTTAAGCCCAATTGGTAAAATAGTTTAGGCTCTAGCTGGAGGTACAGGCAGACAAACAGACATATAAAAACAACTTTTTCAGATTCGGGGGGTCATTAAAGGTCGAGATTCATCAAAATTTCGAGTTCAATTCTTTTGACGATCACAATACTTTCTCTATCTGTAAGATAACGAGCAAGTAAAAATGAGGTGGTTCGGGAGATACAATAATATGACCATTATTTTTTTGAGCAAAATCTCAGTGGTGTGTTGTATTTATAAATGTTGGAAAATGTTAGTCATTATTTTACTACACATGAAATATAATACTAGATAGATGATAATGGTGCTACTACTTTAAATGAAGACTTGCTTTATTCTCAATTAAGACCCGGAACACCATTACATTACACAATGCGAGTTTGAAAATGGTATTCATATTATAAACAGTGGATGGGTAGAATGGGGCAAATCTAATAACCTGCAATATTGTATTTGTTTATGGGGCTACCTTAGGTTAAACATTTCTAAAACCACGTCTAACACGATCAAACAGCTCCATTAAAGGAGTACCACGGCTTTCAGAAAAATTCCTAGAGATATTTTTCAAAATGTCAGAAGTTAATACCTATTTAGATAGAATGCATAATTTAATGGAAAATAATGGATAACATTTTGAACAAATAGTTGTAATTTTTGGAGATTGTGGTGATGGCAAAATATTGAGTCCTTAAATTAATTAAGTTTAATAGCAGAAGCTAAATGGAACTGTGTAATAATGTCTAGACATATTGTCGAATAACTCCGAAAAATAGAGATCGAATAAAAATATATTTTACAAAAATATGGTTGGTTTAGCTACCTTAAATAAGAAGATATAACTAATACTGGTTTACTTTTATTTAAAAAAATTCAACCCAAATTAATCATGAAAACGTCTACCAAACCTAAAATCAATATTTCTGTCCTCTTTACCCCTCTAAGCCACACAACTTTTACATACATATTACTTGATACAAGATATGGTAGGGATGAAGAAGGTACGACTTAAAAGTAAAGTTCCAGAATTTGATTGGAGAAGGAGGGTAAAACCTTTTGTCAGTTCCTTAGTACACCTGTTTTGGATACGAACACTGACCTTTATATAAACAATAAAAAATATTTAATTGACCTTACATTTACACTGCATCCCCATCAAGTAAATGCTGAAAAGAGCCAACAGTTTAAAAGAATCCCTTTCCCCACTGCTCTACTAAAATAACAATGAGATGCTAATTACCTCACGTCAGTCCATGTGTCAGTATAAGGGTCACATACTAGTTCGACACACGGAGGGAATACCACTTCTAGCCCTTTACCCATCCATACATGGCTTATTGCGTCACGGTTGTCGCTTAAACACGCACGTCTACCCCACAGAACTAAGGGAGCTAATTTCACGGCCCTATTCCTGGGTTCGATCACCGATACCTATACACAGAACGTGGTGGGACAGCTTCGTGGTCCGCATGGTTGCCTCACGGCCACGTTTATTACTCTAGAAACATAAACTAGCGTATTGAACATTTTGTGACCTTGTGTTTCCGTGCTCATGTAAGGAAATTGCCTTCCCATAAACAAGATTACATGTTCCGACCTCCTATACTTCCCTTGGGGTGTGAAAAATGAGATAAAGAATAGTGCCGATGGAAAATTTGTTTTTTACTTCGGTGAGTGTAGGTGGGAGGGGAGGTGTGTGGAAAAAATGAGGTTAAAAGGAAAGAAGAAAGTTGGTGAAAATAGGAAAGATAAATTTGAGTGCCTGTTTACTTGAGTGTTGTAAATCTTCAGTTGAATATTGTTTCTGTTATATAAAATAGATGGTAAATAGCTTTATGAATATTTGATGTCAAAACTCGCCCAGACGTTAGGGAGTGGATTTAAGTTTAAACCTTTTATCTTTCCTGCAACTTGTTCGAACAAGCTGTATCAGGATATTGGAAGCTCATAACAGAAAACACAACATATTTATGAAAGAAGGTGAATAGTGACTGGAATAATATAAGGTTGTATGCAAGTAAATGGATGGATGCCACATTTTCATACAGAAACAATTTCATCGATGATTTTACAATCTTTGAGATGCCATTATCATTTTGACGGAATCATGTCTACACACAAGGACTATTGACTAACTTCACTATTGGACACGTGGAAAAAGGCTTCAAACTCGTCTAGTCTGATTGCCAGAGATGAGGAGAATGGAATTAAAATCTCATCTCGGTGGACTGAGGACGTTAATCATATTTTGAATACTTCACTCCAAGTCAACGCGGGGATGGCTCTTATAAATTCCATATTCATCCTAACGACTTCTTCAATGTATTAGCACGTGAGTGATTTTTTAGACACAAGGCACAACAATATTAACGAGTGATCCTATGGTGTAAAGCTGATAAGGACAGTTTTTATAGCTTATGTTCCTGCTCTAGTGTGGAAGTAGGATAAGACAAAAACAGGGATACATCACATGTTTAAAACCAAGACAAGTGCATACGAACTAGATTCAAACATATAAGTTGATCCAAAATTCGCGGAGCCCTGTTTTTCTAAGGTTTTTTTCTCTCAGAAGAACCTTTAAAATGAACATGTTGCTTATATGTATAGTAACACTGTAATGTTGGCCGGGTGATGTGCAGGCCATGTAACCTTGAGACATACATTACGTCTAACCAGTTGAATTACTGCATTTGGAAGTGAAAGAGGAGTTTTTCATGAGCAGAGTGAGTATTCATTTTGAAACATTATTTTAAGGCTATTTTGTACATGGAATGTCAACAATTTGTGCGTAGTTTTCCAGAATCACGCATGCCGAACAAATCAACAATATGCCACAATGTACACTGATTTGTGAAACAGGCAGCGTGAGTGACAAGAAGCGTTCTGGCTGGCCTTCAAGACTGATTGATCAATATTTGAATGAGGTTATGCAGTGCTTAGAGCGGTCACCCAGTCCGTAAAAGTATGAAATGTCATGGAAAATTTATATTTCCTTTGATTAAAGACATAGCAACAGTGAAGAAAAATTATATTAAAATGGTCCTGCCTGACCCACAAAGGCTTGGGGCAACTAAAAGACAGCAAGCATTTATTTCATTTAATATTAAATTAGATAATTATAATGTTCGTTAATATTAACCAAATACTATGTTTTGGATGAAAATTATGTCTCACTGTACCACAAGTAAGAGGAACAGTGAGACATTTTGATGTTTTAGGGTTTTTATACTTTTTAGTTGTTTAAAAAAGTATTTTTTGGTTCTATTTTGTATTGACTGCTGGTTTTCACTGTATATAACAATTATTTGTCAAACGTAATTTTTACTTTTTATATTTTGAAAATAAAATAATTCAAGAATTACCTGTCTCATTGTACCTACGTTCCCCCTATTCAGTATACTACTGTGCCAAAAACAATGTATGCATTGGTTTTTTAGATATCAACCGCTCCATAGATATCCATTTTAAACAAAAATCTTTTAACTAATTTAAGATAGTTCAATTTTTTAATTGGTCATTAGCATGCTACCCTTAAACCAATTACTTTCCCAAAGACTAGTATACAGTGTTAGTTGTTATGTCAAACATTTGCGATAAACACATATGTAACCCAACCATTAAAGATTTTATTATATTTTCCAATTTTTTAAGAAATATATCTAATATAATCTATCTTAAAACTAGTTTGTACTCATAAAACAACTATACAGCGCAGTTTTTCATGATATACACTCCAAATATACCCATTTGAAACCAAATCATTAGGAGTATAATGAAAATGTTCGAGTATTTGAAAAATTAGTTATCAGTAAACTGTATAAAAACAGGTGAAACGTGCTATTTTTCATGTCAAACATTCCTTAGATACCCATTTGGAGCCAAATTGTTTTGAGTTAATAAATTCTTTACCTCCCTGTACAAATTGTTAGATATTATAATGCCAATAAAACTATGCTAAGTTCCACTCCAATAAATATTTTCTAGATCAATTCACTAAATCTCTTTCTTAGTCATGAGCTTATATTTTTTTTATTCTTGTAGTTTATTGGGCTAAGAGGAAAATTTAATACTTCACAATTCAGTTAAAAGGGTTTACGTATAGAGCTACCCACACCAGTAAGTGACTGAAGCGAGGAGTTAATATTTCTTTGTCCAGTTTGCTGATGATGTAGGTCAGGGCTGTAATAGTGATTGGGTGAATTATGGGGAATTACTAAAAAGTTGTTTAAAAAAGTATTTTTTGGTTCTATTTTGTATTGACTGCTGGTTTTCACTGTATATAACAATTATTTGTCAAACGTAATTTTTACTTTTTATATTTTGAAAATAAAATAATTCAAGAATTACCTGTCTCATTGTACCTACGTTCCCCCTATTCAGTATACTACTGTGCCAAAAACAATGTATGCATTGGTTTTTTAGATATCAACCGCTCCATAGATATCCATTTTAAACAAAAATCTTTTAACTAATTTAAGATAGTTCAATTTTTTAATTGGTCATTAGCATGCTACCCTTAAACCAATTACTTTCCCAAAGACTAGTATACAGTGTTAGTTGTTATGTCAAACATTTGCGATAAACACATATGTAACCCAACCATTAAAGATTTTATTATATTTTCCAATTTTTTAAGAAATATATCTAATATAATCTATCTTAAAACTAGTTTGTACTCATAAAACAACTATACAGCGCAGTTTTTCATGATATACACTCCAAATATACCCATTTGAAACCAAATCATTAGGAGTATAATGAAAATGTTCGAGTATTTGAAAAATTAGTTATCAGTAAACTGTATAAAAACAGGTGAAACGTGCTATTTTTCATGTCAAACATTCCTTAGATACCCATTTGGAGCCAAATTGTTTTGAGTTAATAAATTCTTTACCTCCCTGTACAAATTGTTAGATATTATAATGCCAATAAAACTATGCTAAGTTCCACTCCAATAAATATTTTCTAGATCAATTCACTAAATCTCTTTCTTAGTCATGAGCTTATATTTTTTTTATTCTTGTAGTTTATTGGGCTAAGAGGAAAATTTAATACTTCACAATTCAGTTAAAAGGGTTTACGTATAGAGCTACCCACACCAGTAAGTGACTGAAGCGAGGAGTTAATATTTCTTTGTCCAGTTTGCTGATGATGTAGGTCAGGGCTGTAATAGTGATTGGGTGAATTATGGGGAATTACTAAAAAAAAAAAATTCTGACTTCTTTCCAAACAAAGTTAATAATCAAAAGCTGTTAGAAATATTTCCAAAGCTAGATTAACTAGTTGCTTATTTTGCCCACATATATAAAGATTGTAGGCTCTGAAAGTGGGTTAAAGTACTTCCATAACTGGGACTAATAAGTTAGTATGGACGGCCTATTTCCTGTTTCTAACTGAAAAGGGGATTAGTGGGGTGATAGAGGAAGAGGAGAAGAAAAGGGAAAGGGTCAAACAACTCACGTGGCAATTAGCTTAATGGCCACGCACTCTTTAGTATCCTCGACGGGCATGGAAGAAACAACTTTGCGCGTAGTGCGTGAGGCCTCAAAGGAGCCATAGAGGATCCTCATGGCATGGAAAGGCTTTCCTTCAAATTGCCCTTATTTTTCAATCTCGTAGGATGAACGTGGGCTATCTATGAAGGGAGTCACGCAGGAAAATATTGTTCAGCAATTTTTATAGAAAACTAGTCTTATGTGAGCTAAGTTGCTCCAGAAGGTGGTATAAGGTCTCGGGGGATATTTTTCGAACCCAGATGATAATTAAAACCAATTAGTAAATACTTATTATTTCTTTCTATCCAACATATGTTACAATTACGGGCATTTAAAACTAATTTACAATTCTTGTATTAAATTTGTCTCATTTTTAGGGTATTTGTAGTGTTTTGGCACAGATTCTGGTTGCCCGTGTATACTATGGACATATAATAACGTTAATGGGATATGGATGGAGGTAAAATGTGAAGAAAATATGGGCACGATTGCTTCGAAAGAGAGTGGGAAAACAGAGCCCTTACCTTCCGGTCACTGGAAAACATGACTAAACGAGTTTGAGGTTTAGTACGCGTGCTCACTGATGCGTATGATTTCTTCGTCGTATTGCTAATAGCTTATAGCTAAGTCTATCTAATATTATATTTAAAAAATCCAAAATTATGTGTACATGTGTATATTTATGTATTGTTATTTTTAAGGCACCTAACCGAAACTTCCATTCTATGGGAAGAAAATTGTAATCAATCAATAAACTTCCTTTCCTAGAAATTGTTATCCTTTGATTTAGTTTTAAAATTTCAATTGAAATGGGAATATTAAATTCATCTATAATATAGGAAATAACATATTCAAAATGTTCAAATTTATTATTTACAAGGGCGCTCATCCATTTAAGATTTTACCCTATATAAAAGAAGAATCTAGCTACATATAAAGCTCTCTTCACAAACTGCAATTAGGAATCTTCCTGTTAGGATGTGTTCACCTTAAGGGGCCGTGGAAGTAAATGTTTATCTAGAATAAGAAACAGGAAACAGTTTATTTTGAAGGGAAAATCCAGGTTCCTCAAGATCAATCAGTAGAAAGAGTGTTTATATTGGTCAGTGGAAGAAAGGAAGTACTTTTGGTGCATAATTAAAGTACTGATTTTATTCCTGCTCTATCTATTCCTTGCATCGGTGGTAGGTGTGATAGTGCTTAGCGTGCTTAAGAGCGTCAAATTTAGATGCAGCCTGCCTAGAAAAATAAATTCGAATTCACCAATTAGGTAGAACCGTTAAGTTATCATCAGTTCCTAGATCATAGAAAAAAGTTGTAATCTGCTTAATATATAATAAACATTTTCCATGGATAACTAACTGTATTTTACAAATATTCACATAATTATGAAAATGACACCTATTTACGTATTCAATTCTCTTTTCCATGTGTCGTTTTTAATAAATGATGCTTAAATTACTACTTTTTTACTGCCTAATTTCTACGAGGAACAGGCTTGGTTACAGTATTTAGATGAATTACCTGTAAACATATAAGATCTAGTTTCAAAATCTTTTATTGAATCATAAGTAGATTGTGTCCGTCAGCTAATTCAACAATATATCCCCAACTTGTTACATAAGGAAAAATAAGCTTTTTCCATGGATCTTCTTGGAATCAAAGATGACAAACATAAGGTTAAATGTTCTTTACCATTTTATAATGTATACTAAGGATAAAATGAATAATTGTTTCATCTTATTTTATGAAATGCATAAATAATTGTGAGCGATCATGAGATTTGTGTTCATGTTAGCTAGATCACGTATTTATCTTCATTTTAATTACATTTGAGCAGTTGAAATTGCTATTTATTGAATTGCATCCACACATTATTTAACCGTAAACATTATTATGTTATTATAATGTTTTATTTTTATGTTTCCTAAGCATACATTTACAAGTATTAATATTGTTCATATAAATTTGTTTAATTTTTCCACCTGATCATTTAAAAAAATAAATAGTTTCAGGTTACTTTCCCCTGGTTGCTTTGCCCGTCTCCATCGAGACCTTGTCCTGTATATTTGTTAATTACAGCACGCTATTGATCCCTCTGCAGCGGCCCAATTCCACACGCCGGATTCACATGAGCACGATACTTGACCCGGCAACTAGTCGGATTATTATGTTTTTATCACTGGCTTTACGTGAATGTACTAATTACACTAATGTGTCAAGGATGAAGAAGGTTGAATTGATAGGAGATATGCCCACGTTTACGTGGAGAGAGAGAGAGAGAGCTCTTAAAAAAAAAACTACGCTCAGCACATCCTACTGGTGATTCGAGCTCCAATCTCCCCATCATTGACAGACTAGTATGTTTTGAGAGTGACGTGAGTGACGTCTTAGAACATGCAACCACTGAGGTGGGTTGTATTATTAGTATTATTTAGGATATTTAGCAGAGGTTTACTGAACCAACCTTTTATAAGATTCAAAAACTAGTTTAACAATAGAACAGACACCAAAACCATATGCTCGCCTGTCAATTCATCAGCGTGAAAAGAGGAGCCCATATCATATCGATGATATATTTTTCAGCTGTGGTTGGAATCGATCCCAGAACTCTTAACTAAGGGTTATATTTATAGTATATACTCTATAGTCTGCCAGTAAACTAGAATATGAATAACTATCGGTTCCAGTCCAATAAGAAATTGCCTGTTATCCGAATATTTAATACGACCCTTAGTAGCTAGATGAATTACCAACTGCACCAAGGTGTTTAATTAGAAACAACTTACAAACTAGCCAAGCTTGAATGGATATAGATGTGTTTTAATTGATTGCCTTACAACCACAATTTATCATAACGACTGTCAGCAATCAATCCTGTGTTTATGATTGCCACAGACACATCAACACTAGGGCTGGCGTAACAGTTTCATGCGCTATAGGTGAGACATAAATTTGACACCCGTGTGAATTATGTATAAAAAAAATAAGAATTAAAAAATCACAGTGGCCTATCAGGATCTGCTGAGTAAGAATTATAGAACACTAAAATACTAAGTATAAAAAATAGAGTCACGTAGCAGGAGCTGATAAAAACAATAGGACACGAAACTAATAAGCATTAAAAATAAAAGAAGAAAACATATATTAAAGAAATGTAGCCCCTCACTCCTTCCCAAAACACATACAAATATGTTTTAAATGTATTATTCCTTCTTATCATCCTTTTCTCTTATTAGTTTAAGACACTTTTTATTTAATTTAACAGAGATTCACCAACAAAGCAACTCAGAATGACATCAACCCATAAAATAATAGTGATGTGAATCAATTTTGATTTAAAGTTTATTCTTTAAATAAAATATTTTGATAATTTTATTTATGATATTTTAAATCAAAATTGTTACTTTTTTAACACTAAATATTTATTTGTTGAAAAGGCATCCTAGCAACCTTTACGTCTTAGGCGACTTCCTAGGTTCGCCTAATGGAAAGGCCGGGTCAGAACTTATCTCACGAAGTAGATGTTCATGGGTGCTGTTTATAACTGTGTCCCAGATCACATCCTTTGAACGAGTTGCAGTCAAAGTCATATATATTTAATGAGCTCCGACCCAAGTCACACCCCTTGAACGAGTTGCGTCTCAAGTCACATCCCTTGAACTAGTTGCGTTCTAAGTCACATCCCTTGTACGAGATACGTCCCAAATCACACCCCTTGAACGAGTTGCGTCCCAGCTCACATCCCTTGAAAGAGTTGCGTTCTAAGTCACATCTTTTGAACGAGTTGCGTCTCAAGTCACACCCCTTGAACGAGTTGCGTTCTAAGTCACATCTTTTGAACGAGTTGCGTCTCAAGTCACATCCCTTGAACGAGTTGCGTCCCAAGTCACATCTTTTGAACGAGTTGCGTCTCAAGTCATATCCCTTGAACTAGTTGCGTCCCAAGTCACATCCCTTGAACTAGTTGCGTCTCAAGTCACATCCCTTGAACGAGTTGCATCTCAAGTCACATCCCTTGAACTAGTTGCGTCCCAAGTCACATCTTTTGAACGAGTTGCGTCTCAAGTCACATCCCTTGAACTAGTTGCGTCCCAAGTCACATCTTTTGAACGAGTTGCGTCTCAAGTCACATCCCTTGAACAAGTTGCACCCAAGTCACATTCCTTGAGTGGGTTGTGCCCTAAGAAGGAGACAGATAGAGCTCTACTACTACCTTAATAATCGTATGAGGGGGTGAAATACAAGAAATAAAATTATATTCCATGACCCACGTCTGTTTCCTCGTGGTTTAAAGTGCTACTATTTCAGTAGGGTAACTGCCAAGGAAGGGGATATCGAGGTTCAAATCTTGGTTGGGTGTACTTTTTTTTTCAAAAGGGTTTTCCATTCACCATCAACGAACATCTGGGTACATTTCCTTTAAATATAACCTCCCTATTTCCTAAAACAAAGAACGTAATTATAGTCTAAGCAAATTTTTTATAAATTAAGTATTGAAAAAATATTACATAATTACAATTTATTGAATATTTTTTTTATATGTTGTATATGTTTCTATCCACTTTTACTATACCTTCTTACAATTATAATACAATTACCTCATAAAGCGAAAAGAAAAAGAGGTTTTCCTTATTGAGTTATATCATTATACATTCACATTCAATGTCACTTTTCCTGTGTTTGTCCTTTATGTTATATCTTTTACATATTTCTATCTATGTGTCCTATCATTCTTTACCATTTTCCTTTTTCTCTCCTTTTGTTTTTTGGTTTTCTCTTTTAGGAAGTTGCGTTACGCGTTTCACACTCCTCCCTGATGAGTTCCGATAGAATGAAACCTTGGTCTTGGGATTGAGCGGTGACGATCAATTTTCTTTAAGAGGCAACCATTACCTCTTTGTCCATTGGCAGCAGTGTAAAGTGTGAACTGTGTTCTTCTTTTCATTGTAAAGGCCATATTGTGTTTGTCCCCCTTTTATATGTTTCTATCCACTTTTCCTAAACCTTCTTCCAAATATAATACAATTAATCACTTATTTAGTAATTACAGTTCGTAATGTCTGTCTTAGCCTCAGCTTTGTGTTAAGAATGTCATCAGTCATTCAGATTGACTGTATGAAGATAAAAAATCTTGCGCTATTTAAAACTAAATGAAATATTTGAAATAATTTTATGGCTTAGTTATAATTTATATCACTTTATGATAAACATATTCAACTATCTAAATTCTCAATAATCGGGTCATAAGTTATTCTATTACAATTATTCCCACCAATATATAGTAATTTAAAGCCTACCTTTTGCCATTCAGCCCCTCTGCATTGTAGGCCCTGCGGGCCTGGGTATTACACCGCTGAATTTCCATTACTTTGGTATCTCTATATGACAGGTAATGATTAAGAAAAACTTCAAACCAAAAGAACTCTAGTTTAATCTTAAACTGTAATTAAAATAATTTATTTGTGACTGGTAAAGTGCTATTATCTAGAAACTAGAATTGTTGGTGCCTATTTTGGATGTGTAGTGTTGTGATGTCGATTGTTCTAGTTAATTTTTTCAAGGCGTGCTAAGTTAATTCTTAGAAATGTAAGTCTGAACTTTAAAAAACAATATAATAAAATACCCAAGCACATTATTTATCATTGTAGAAGAAAAAAGTTAAAAGTTTCCCAACAACTTCCAATATTAAAACTAGCATAAAATAAAAATATTTTACTTTTAGGCATATCAGTACTAAATTGGTAACATTATGTAAGTTTTTTTCTCTCAGATAATTAATTTGTTTGTGACTCAAATCGGTGAGCACATAATCTTAATGATAAGCTCATTTAGTCTACTTTGCTAGTAACGGTGAAGTTGGGGTTTATATCCTGGCCTGGTGTGTTAAGGTTGCTGTTTCCTAAATAGTTTCCCACACGAGTACCCTAAATTAGTGTATGTATATAATGCTAACAAGTACTAAAACATAATTGGTTCATGAACTGTCCAGGCAAAGTGCAAATATTGGTCGCACAAGGTTGTACATCCTTCTATGATCATCCCGGCAGACTCTTTGGAGGAATTAGTCCATCAACTGGCAGAGCAGATGGGCTGGAATCCTTCACAGGTAGACACTACTTCTCACTTGCAAACATTAATAATAGCAATATGGCCCGCTTTGGTGACCACATGGTCTAAGGTGTCACTCTCACAATGGACTAGAATGTCAATGACAAAGAGACCAATGTTTGAATCCTAGTCAGGTGTACTGAGTGGGGTTTTCCACTCTCCCCTCCATACAAATGTGGATACATTTCCTCTAAATTCTACCTTTAATTGTTTGTAAGCCATTAAGGGTACTAGTACATATTCTGAAAATTGAAAAAAGGACACCTAGAAATGGGAATCGAACTCGGGTATTTTGGCTTAGTATGCCAATGTTAAAAGCATACATAATAACTTTGGCTATTTGATTTTAAAATATACAATCCCTTACAATTATAATAATTGTACAAGTGGCAGCAATAAGCCAACTACCGAGTCGAAGGTGGCTGTGTTGTTTGATAGCTCGTGATCTTAATAAATCACACATTTGTAGCCGACGATTTCCGCACGTCCATCATAGACTCTGCCTTGAAATATGAGTGAAGAATGACTCTGGTCACGGGACGAATCCTGGATAGCTCAGTGGGAAGAGAATTGTCGTACTAAGCCAAAGGTCCCGGGTTTGATTCCCGTGACCCGGTGTCATTTTTCAATTTTCAGAATATGATATCTAGATGGAGTAATCCTCACTAAAAGCATGTATAATAGCTTTGGCTGTTTGATTCTTATTAGTACATAGTCGTATAATTCAAATAGATAGTAAATTGTGGTGCTAAAAGATAATTTTAAAAAGTAGTGATACGTGCTAAAAACTTATTTTTTTAAAAATAGTCATATGTGGGCATTTTCCACAGTCTTTTTATGTCAATTTTATGAGAAAATTGTTGGAAGGCATATAAATTGGTAGTTCGACAATCATTTGGTACAAGTTAGCTCCTGATTAATCTTGTCAGGATAATGCGGACTCCTTATAAAACTAAGGTTATCTGACGAAACACCTGTCTAAGAATAATTTGAACACTTTTCTTGTAAGGCATACCTATTTTTATTGATGATTTCGTTCAGTAAATGATGCTCACCAAACACAGGTGTCTTCCTCAAGAGGTCAGATCAAACTATCTGTAAACATTTTTGAAATATATTTGTAAACTAATTAAAAATGGCTACAAACAGATTTATTATTCCTTAGAACATCTACTGTAGACCTTAATAAGCAATGTCAACAACTTTTTGAGGCTTTCACAGCACGAGTATACCCTAACCACATAATCAACAGTAAATAATGAGAGCCCTAGCCAATCAAGAGCCACCCTTCTATTGACACCCCCCACTACACAGTATTATGAAGATCTAGACATGCTCAGACTCATCCTAAAGACAGGCTACAATATCCTAGGCCCATCACCCATAACCTCTCACACAAAATAATCTCAGAAATACTCCAAGAATCACATTCAAACGCCTCCATAATTTCCGAAACATTCTGGTTCACCCTAAATTACCCGACCCAGCCACAAACATCAGGCCAACGGTTCCTACCCATTTAACAGACCGAGATGCAGTACTTGATTTAACTTCATTGACAGCTTTTATAATACATTTATTATAACTTTTCCTTCACCTCTGACAAGACATCTTGTGAATGTGGGGAATGCCAGGCCTCCACCGTGGTTCGGATCCCACGTTAAAACTGTAGGTCCTCTATTTCATTTCACAATTATCCTACCGTTACACATTAGTGTAAGTGCGTATAACCCGAACGGGTGGTAAGACGCGGGGCTAATAATAATAATAATATTATAACTTATTGATTCTTAAATATTGTATCTGTTATAAAATATATTATTATGGTTCTTTTGACTGTTAAAATCCCTTAAATTGTGGTGGTGGGCAATGTGCAATAATTATATATTCTATTGATAGTGATGTTATAATATGATTCCAGGAATGTTAATATAGTTAAAAATTGGTTCTTACAGGAAGTAGAAAAATCTTCCAGGACTTCAACCGGACTGTCAACATTTCCCAGATCATTTAGTGAGTGGGGTGAGGTGTTGATAGAAACCTACAAGCACATTGAGTCTTGGGAGGACCTCACCTTCTCACCTGATTTCTCCAGTGAAGATAAAACGGTTTTGGCTCGGTAGGTATTCACTTTTCACTGGCACTTTTTTTTTATATCAAGTGTGACACTATTCATTAGATAATTGTAATAAATTCTTGTTAAGATCATTATAGTAATAGTTTGGCGTAGGAATACGCAAAGTCCACTTTTTAAATTTGAAGTAAACTCGAATTGAATAAATGAAAGATTAGAGATGTCACATTACCTGTTTTTATCGATTCCAATTCTCGATTTTGATTTTTAAGTTAATTCTTGATTTTTCGTTACTCAATTTCAATTCTTGAACATTTCCTATGTCATTATTTTTCCAAGCATCCAATCTCATGTAAAAACATTTTTTTTCAACTTCATAGTACAATTAAAAAAAGTTTAAAATGTAAATAGTAATAAAACAAAATTAATTTTTAATTTTAACAAAAAAAAATCCATTTTACCAGGTATTAAAGCCCATTACAAATAATTGATAACACAATTAAGAATTACAATAGTAAGCATTCATTTTTACTTACAAGTATAGCTGAGTCAAATGTCTATAAATAATTCAATTTTATATAATAAACAACTGTCAAAAACACCATTTTTTAAAATTCCCAAACAGGATCATTATTTGAACCAACATATATATCAAATAACGGCAACTAAACTAATTTGAGAGATAATTGGTTACGACTCATTATGAATTTTGCCTTTTTGCTTAGTTGCCACAAATTTCATTGAAAACCTAAGAATTGTAGTATTGAGAATCGTTATATTAAGATGATTCTTTCAATACCAGTAGGAATCGAAAGTATCGAAGAATCGAGTTTGACATCCCTATGAAATACTCTTAAGTCAAATCGAAGTTTGAATATTTTTTTTGTTAGTTGCTTTATGTTTGAGAAAATCTTATATTGTGCTTATTTATTCAACTTTATGCATTAAGACTACTTGTAAAGTGTTTTCTTGCATATACCGTCATCAATTACTGTTTTCAGCCTGTGGCCTGGGTCAATTTTTTATTCAAGCCATATATTTTTCCACTACCGGCCTTATAGACCTGTCGTAGCTTCATTATAATCTAACTTAAAACTAGGACAGGCACAACATCCAGTCCCTGACCGTCAGCTTATCAATGTGAAAGGGTAAACCCGTATTTTCATCAATGATAAATTTTTGGTCATGCGGCTAATCGAACTCGGGGCCCTTAGCTCATTAGATAGAGACACTACCGACAGAGCTAAGGTGTCGGAATTTTATTGCACAGTTGTTTTTAATATTTTAGGTTTATTCTGATAAATCATGATACTTTCACAACTTACAATTCAATTACTTACGAGTGTTTACACTTGAATATTGATTTGTAACATATATAATAGCTCAGAATTGCAATAGTTGATCATAAATTGAGTATTTTATCTGTCAATATTTTTTATTGGTGAAGTTTTGTAATGTTCAAAGCTGGAATTTTTTCGAGGTGAAGTTGAAGCTGATATAAGTTTGGAAGTCAAAACAAAAGTCTGAACATGATAGGAAAGGAAGCCAACGTGAAACAATAGTTATGCTAGGCCATGCCATGTATATTATATTTATATCTTTATATGAAAAAGTAAAACAATGTAACTGTGGTAGTGGGACGTGTTAGTGTTAGGAAAAAAATGAAGGGAGAAGTGTGTTTGTTCATAATTGGCCTAACCTGACTATCCTTTCACACTAGCTTCCTTCACTATCACTTATTTTAAATTATTATACACTACTAGAGTAATTATTAGGGAGGGGATTCTTAGGCACCAAAAATGTTGAAAATAGGCACTAAAAATAAGGATTTAGGCACCAAATTAAGCAATTATTAAGGGAAAAAAGTACAGAATAGGCAATGTAAAATGAATATTAATTACTACATATTTTATGGCATACAGCTGATTCACATTTAGTATTTTTTAGAACGAGGTTTTACTACTCATTCAGGTTATATGCATATGTTGTATTAACTATGTTAATATATCAAGAGTTAGAAAGGTAGAATTTAGAGAAAATGTATCCGCATTTGCATGAAGGGAGAGTGAAAACCATTTAGTAAAAACCGCCTTAAGTATACCGAACGGAGATTCGGTTTGACGAGGACTATTTCTCTTAATAAGAATAGAAAAAAAAAAGTATGGTCATAAACTGCAATTCTCATGACAAATATTGTTGAGATTAAAATTAAAATGAATATATTTGCTGAAGAAATAATTATTTTGTCAAAAAAAAAAGTTTTTTTCTCTCTTAAAACTGCAAAAATATGGCCTTTAGCTCCATCTCACTTTCATACCATCTCAATGGCTTTGAATACTAACAGTTTTGTGTCCCTTCATTGGCTCACTGATCAATTTTTGTTGACAGTATTGCATTGGAGTCTGGTCTCCTTTGCAGAAGGGTCAAGACCTCAAACTTTCTCCTTCTGGTGGTCAGTAAACAATTCTTCTTGTCCAAGGTCATCAAGAGCTTGATTACTTTCCCAGAACTCAACAATAAATACGAGCTTCTACCACCAGGTACGCTACTGGCCAAGAACTATCAAATGTTTCAGATGTTAATAGCCTAGAGTAGAGATGGCAAAACTACACAAACATAATTCATGTGGTACACCAACATGAAAAACTTTTCCAATATGCTATAATTTTTTTAAGTTGATAATATTTAAACAGCCATACCATTACTATGTCACGACTCAATGAACTCTAGTTAATATTTTAATATCTTTTTCCTAATTTTTCAAAGCTATAATGTTTTAACATAGATTGATAAAAGAGAAAATATGGTGTTGAAAAAACAATTAACGATTCAAGAAAACATTGCTGTATAACTAAAATAACACAATAGTAAAAACTTAAAAATATATTCATCAACTCAGACATCAATACATAAGAGTTAATAAATAGTCAAAAACATTGTCTAACATAATTATTATAAATGTTCAATACAAATACAAGTGTGAGTTATCATTGAAAATTTAAGATTCAAATTCTTTAAAATCAATAATTATATAAAATCTTGTTAACATATGCATTGTCAAAATTAAGTGAAGATGCGTATTGATATTGATATAAAAATAGTTCCAAGGTTGAGTTATATTGATCTAAGTCTTATCTGTAATTTGACACCCCTTTTCTCTTTGGGATTCCAGCAATGGATGGAATGTATGGATAAAATTATTCCAACATGTTTCGTAGCTTAGAATGTTTTCTGAAATGTCCAATGATCTTTATTTAAAGTAAACGGTTAGAAATCACCTTGGCTCATACTTGAGTACATCTTGTGTGTTAATGAAGACAACAAGTTCTGAACAGAACATAAATATCTTGGCTAACGAATAATATGGAAAATATTATATATTATATATTTGATTTTAACTCGTATATCAATTTATTGTTTGTTTGTTTTTCGTTTATTTTTCATTGAAGGTGTTATTTTAAATATTTTCACGTTGAGTTATTGAAATTAATATTGTATCTGACACTCACTCTGACAATTTAATCAATTTTCTGTCTTTAAACTTTAAGCGTTACTAAAATATATACCATTTGATTTGAGTAATTTATAAGTATCACAATATTAAAAAAAAAAAAAAATTTTAAATACTGATTCTTAAACACAAACAAACAGTGGTTTCCATCACTGGAAATGATAAATGCCTACATAAACTGTAATAATAATAATAATAATAATAATAATAATAATGTTACTGATACTGATGATAATGATAATGATAATAATAATAATAATAATAATGATAATGATAACGATAATGATAATGATACTGATACTGATGATGATGATGATAGTAATAATAATAATAATAATCATCATCATCATCAGCAAAGTAAGTCGCAACATCGCCCGCTTAGGTGGCCGCATGGTCTGAGGTACCACTCTCAATATAGACCATACTGCTTTTGTCTGAAATATCGGGGTTTGATTCTTGTTGGGTGTACTGAGGGTGGTTTTCTCTAAATCGTTTTCCACTCTTCTTCCACATAAATATGAGTACACTTCCTCTAAATTCAACCTCCCTCATTCCTATCACATTCAAGTAATCTGTACATAAGCATGTAACCCAAACGGGTAATAAGATGATATGCTAGGGGAAAAAAATCACGGCATCTGGCGGTTTTGTTTTACATTAGGTGTCACTTTGATACATAAAATCTAATTTAAAACAAAACAAAGTGACATTTTTATGTGATTTTGTTCCCCCCCATTAATTGTGTGGTTAAGAAAATTTATCATCAGTGAAATATGGGTTTACCCTTTCACATTGCTAAATTAAAGGCCAGGGACCGGATGTTGTGTCTGTCCTAGTCTTAAGTTAGATTATAAGACATACAAACCTATGACAGGCTGGAAACGGTGATGGATGTAAAATTTTATGGCTAAGTAGATAGAGAAGACTGAGGTGGAAGGGAGGGGGGGAGACTGGTTCATTGTTCAGATGATATTTATTATTTCAAAGGGCTTTGTTCTCTCTCCTATCCTAGGGATGGATGTGTAAAACCTGGCATACTGTATTTGAGGTTAAGCTAGTTTTTATATCATATATTTAGAAAGTGTATATATTAAGTTTGTGTTTCAGAAATAATACCTCAACTTGAAATGAAATACGAGTTGGATAAGGCAATGAATTCTCCGGAAGACGAACATCAAACGTTGTGTGACCCCGCAAAAACCAAACAAATGAAAGATCCCTTGAATTGTCGAGTTATAGAATCTTTGAGTAAAACATGTGATGAGAAACCAGTAGCTTCGTCTTCAAACCTTGTGGGTGTGGATAAAAAACATTCTTTGTTGAGAAACAAACTAAGGACAAATTTATCTTCAAAGGGTACACTGTCAAATAGGCCTAGTTTCTTGAAAGACCCTCAATTGGCCAAAGTCCTCCCAAATGGTGATTACGGCCAAATGGTTCTATTAGACAGCTGTGATTTGGGAGCAGTAATAGAAGATGTCATAAGGTCTTTGTCAGAGTCTTGCATTGACTTCGAGTTTGTCCATGAAAGACCCAAGAAAAGAAAAGAAAGAGAATTTGGGTGAGCTTTTTTATTTGTTCATAATACATAATATAAGGTTATCAACAACTTTATATGTCTTTATAAAATAGGGCTAACATTTAATACAACCTCGAATTAAAAAGTGGTATTCACACACTCTTAATAATAACTGTACAGTTAAGATTGCAAGTAACCACTTCAGTAGCAGAATGGTCTTATGTTAGGTTTGCCTGCTGATGACTGAGAGATCGGGGCTTAAATTGAACCCTTGTCCTGTCTACTGAGGGTATTTTTTATTCCTAAATGGTTTTCCACCCTTTCTCCACATAAATGTAGGTGCACTTTCTCTAAATTAAACCTTCCTAATCCCTAATACATTGGTGTAATCAGTGCATAGGCCTATAACCCGAAACAATAGTAAGACGCTGTGCTAATAAATAAATAAATAAATATGGATAATAGCTTGCAGATTAAAACCTGACAGGAATGAAGTGTTATTCCAAGTTTTAAATATTTGTATGTCTAAGTAGCTGATGGACACAATGTGTGTGAGAGGATGTGTAGAGTGGTTTTTAAGTTGCGATACAAGATATGAGCTGAATGCTGGACCTGGACGGTGTTGATCATATTAATATGCCTCCTAGGACCATAACATAATTTCTTGAGTTGTGAGAGTTCCTTCCGCTTTGAAAAAAGTTAAATGAACGGAATTTTAGTCTAACCAGCTGTTCTCAGGGATGTGTATAATGATAATGCCTTTAATATGTCAATAGTAGAAGCTTAACTTAAACCGCTTTGTTTCCTACTTTTCATAGTGCTGTGCAGTCATATTTAAAAGAGGAGAATCTTTCTATAATTACTGTTAGTGCTAACTTTAAAATTAATTATTCATTTAAATGTACCAGGTAGAATGTTGACACTACATTGTATATTCATGTACTGATATATTGATTCATAACAGCAAGGTTTTAAAATAACATTTTTTAAAAATGTAACTGCATTTTAGTTTAGTGAATTATTTAAAATTAATTTATTTACATACCATTTTGTTAGTATTTTGAATTTTTATCACCACCGCCGTCATCGTTCGAATCACTATCTGAATTTTTCTAAACCACCTAAATCTTCAAAGTTAAAATAACTTTCATCATCACTTTTGCACAAATAGTTTGTCATTTTATTTTTATTTTTCTTTCCCGACAGTATTACAGACCAGCTCATTCATAGATCTTTTACACCCATATTGAAATCCTAAATATTTCATGGGAAAAATCCTTCATATCTTAAAACACTTGTGGTGCCATCTAGACATTACATGTTAAACTGTGTCAATGGTTTGACGCTAGTAAGCACAATTTGTGCAACTCTTTGGCGGTTTGCTACTATAATGTGTGTGATATATTAGGACACAAAACTTAATTTTATGCATGAAAAAAAAGTACAGGAAAAAATGATAGGAACAAATATGGTTTCATTTGTTGGCAATGTAGAGTCCACACATTTTTACTATTTCCATCGGGTACTATTTGTATAAGCATTTACACTTTGAAATTGATATTATATTTGAAATTACAGATGTATTGATCAATTTTGGGTTGTAATTGTTATAGCTTGAAGATTAACACCTGCAAGATCCTAATTGGAGGGAAGACTGTGACAATAGGACAGCATAAGAAAATGAGAGGTGCAGCTGTGATCGCAGCTAATAAATTGATGACTAAACTCAAGTTACAACACTTCTCTGTTAAGGTTTGTTAACTATAATGGTTCATAAAAAACTACAACATAGCGGTAATTCAGCTCTCGACCCCTACCAAGCAACCAATTTTATTTCTATATAATTTTTTCTCTTTAAAAAAAACCCAACACAGTACTAAAACTAAATATGGGTTGAGTTAGACCAAAACAAAAATGTAAACACCCCACATGCTTGACATAAGAATATAGTTGTCTAAGCTATAATATATAACATAAAAATGTTTGGTCTAAATATATAAACACCGTTGTTTTCCATTGAGCTTAAAGCTGTGTAACTATTTGTTTTCACCATACTCAAATTCAAATACACACTGAAAATTACACTTAAATATGAATTCTGACTTTTGGTTTAAATCAGAGGTCCTTATACTCTTTTATATGTGGCTCCTTTTAACAAGACAAAATTATTTGTGACCTTGGGCAGTAATGGTTTAATATAGTTTGAGTTTTTATATGCTCTAGTGTCTATTTTTTTTAACAGTTGAGGAATGCCAGGTCTCCACCGTGGTTCGGATTCCACGTTAAACTGTAGGTCCTTCATTTCATCTCACAATCACCCTACCATTACACATTAGCGTAAGTGCGTATAACCCGAACGGGTAGTAAGGCGTGGTGCTAATAATAATAATAATAATAATTTTAACAGTTACTATTTATCAAATGAGACAGGAATGTGACGAAACAGGATTGTGGTGAGAGCCCCAGTAATCTTAACTCTCATGGTATTAAGCAGGAGTTAGGGGATATGAAATGCTATGCCACAAACTTGAGTATTTGCTATGGTTCATTGATCCAAGTTCTTGTCCGAAACAAACATAACCGTGGCACTATAACTCCTCCCATTGATAAAATAGCTGGGTCATTCCATGTCAAATCAACCAGGCTCTCAAACCGACCATTTTTGATTTTTATGAAACTTGGTATATTTGTAGAACTCATCATTATAAACAAGTATGATTTTTTAAAGAATTTTTACTGCATCCATTTTTGAGTTATTAATTTTTGAAATTTTTAAAAAAACATGATTTTTGATCTGCTGAGCAAACCTTAACTGACAATAACTTTGGATCTAATTGTGCTAAAGTTCTGAATTATGGCTCATTTGAAAGATCTTTAATTGGGCTTTCATTTGATATGACACATGAAAATTTTATATTTTTTAAAATCTCAAGGTCATTCAAAGAAATTTTAAATTCTGAATATTAAAAAAAGTAGATTTTTAAAAATTCTCAAAAAAATATATGCTAAATATACATTATTTTTCTACATATCCTGAAAGTTTCATAATGGGATCTCAATGGGATTATTATAAAAACATAAATAGCATAAGTTGATGCAACTGTTAATGTGCTAATTACTTGCCAGTTTGACGATCCATGACTGGCAGGGTATTCATTTGGTTTGTGTAAAAATGCCACACATGTTCTTCCAAACAATGTTAATATTAAATAACCAAAATAAGCATCTAAATATGTTAAAATAATTGTGTTCTAGCCTAATTCAATCCCAAATTCAGTAACTTATAAGATTCTGTATTCATGTTTACACTTACAAAATCACTTTATTTTAGAATGTACTGATACTCTTTTTTTTCTTTTAAATTTTTCCACACTTGTCTGATAATGCTAGATTTACCTTTTTTGTCTCGGTCATGGTTACATTATATTATGTTTATCAAACCTTTTACAACAAATTCTGAAAGTTTCAAAATGGGATCTTATTGGGATCATATGAAAACCTAATTTTAAAACTACATGCACTGTGTAATTTTGTATTTTTCCAATTTGTTATAAAAATAATTTGAAGTACCTACTGAACCTACTTCAAAACTTCACATCTGTTTCACTGCAAAAAGTTTTCTGGTTGCATTTTCTGTCTCGGCCTTTGTCAATGTGTAAACTCTTCCTGTTGCTGTTAATGGATCCACTGTCGTGAGGATGCTGCTTCGGTGCACACGAAGAATGTCAGGTACTGTAGGGTATGTGAAATTTGAAGGAGCTGGACCATGGGGATGAAGGAAACTCACTTTGAATTCCTGCTTATCTTCAAATGAATCAAGAACACACGCCAGCCACCAGAAGTCACCATATAGGCATGTCACGAAACCAACGATTTCTGTGAAGTCTAGTTCATCATCACACCTTGTTGTTGTTTCTGCCTCCCTTGAAGATGCTGAGAAGGAGTACAGTTTAGTGAGTACTTTACTCTTACTTAAAGGGATAAAGCAGTGCAGTTTCAAGGTGCCTTCAATAGTCTGGGCAGATATCTTCCGGTCCTTCAAGATCATTTCTTCATTTTTATACTTCTGGATTGTGCTGTATGCAAAGTGCATGGAACTGATGTTTACTTTAGCCCACTCATAAAGCTGCCGGGGTGTCATGATTTGCTCATTATAAACAAGGCGTAGACTTTCCCTTGCAGCCAGTCTCTTCACAGTGCCACCAATCCCATCACATGAACTTTTCCCATGGGAGGTTGCAAAGAAATGCCACTCTGCTTTGACCCCAAAGTCTTCCTCATGTAAACACAGGTTAAAGAAATTAAGTCGGTTCTTGTACTGTGCTCCACATCCATCGGAAAAGTAGTATATTTTCGATGGAGTTGGAGTAAAGTGCGACCTCATGAAATCCATGAGTACCCGTTGAAAACAATGAACAGCAATGGTGTCATGGATAGGACAATCAGAAATAACTACGAAACTGGTATGCTGCAACTCGCCGCTTAGGTCACTTCTTGAGTAGATGGAGAATGGATGAATTGTTGCTTGTGCATTATTCCAATGATATCCCTGCGCAGCATCTTGCAAGATAAAGGAGTAATTCTCAGCAAAATCACAAAGCACTATGAACTCACCCTCTTTTAGTACCTCCTTAAGATGACTAAGAAATGACGATTGCTGTTTTGCAATAAAACTGTGTCTCAGAAGTTTGGGAAGGGATTCAATAAAATCATTAATAAATTCCTCACGTGGTTTAGTGAAAGTCTCTAAGCTGGTGTTCTTATCAATTATAACCCACTGCTTGAATGTCACATTCTCAAGACAGTTTACTTCAAAACAATATTCCAGCCTAGCTCGTAAAACATCTGCTCCTGGGCAGTTTGAACATTCACCAAAGTAGCATGATTCAGATGGATTATCACATATCAATGTTTGTAAAGCATCTTGGTATGTTTTTATCAGTTTTTCACCTTCTCTTAATTCTGGGAATTTACACTGTGCTACCTTCAACTTAGCATTTTGATGTATTGTACACACACAGACACTGTGTGTACCACTTGCTCCTGCCAGAACACAGTATTTTGGCCTAAGTTCACAAAACTTAGAAAATCCAATTTTAATATCTGAGAGTTTCTCCCTAAAATGTACAAACAGTTCTTTTAAATTACATAGGATAAGTTGTTTTTGGATATGCTCCCGTTTTCCACATACTTTAACCGAGACAAAGTCTTTCCTCCCTGGCATGATACGGCTCACTTCTTCACTCTTATAAAAAGATTGTACTTTTGCAGCAATTTCTGGCTTCAATGTTTTTCCAGGTTTTGAATCAGGGTATGACATAATTCCTTTCTCTTTCTGGAGTATTTTAGCTTTACGGGCTGTGTAATTAGCTACACCAAATTCATCTTGAATTTTCTGTACGGTCCAGCTATAAGGTAATGTAGTAAGGATTTGCATAATCACACTTTTATCTGTAGTTGTTCGAAACTTTTCTTTCATCTGGAGAAGTATTTCATCACCAGGGGAAGGAGTTTCCAAACTATCAGAAGTGTCACTGGTTTCCAGCACTTTGAATTTAAAAGCTTCACTTACTCTTTTAAGCTTTTCTGCTGGGTATATCTTTTCTAATAATCTGTGCTTTTTTATCGGTGACTCGTTTATAGCAATTAGGCTACGGTTCAAACAAGCCAGAGCATCCGCTTTTTCAGGAGAAGAAATATTAATTTCTTGGGGTGAATCATCATCTGTATCATCAGAGGGAGGCTCTGTAGATTGATCTTTATTCACAGAATTTGACAATAATTTGCGACAACTGTCACATATCTTATCACCAGACTTAATCTTTGAACTGAACTTGTGTAGCAGATTATTATTCACCAATCTCAAGTTCTTATTGTGATAATTATGTTTTGGTTTATTGAGTGGATTGCAACAAAACAAATTCACTTTTGTCTTTGATGTTGATCCATCCATATTTATAACTTCTCTTACAATGAATTAAAAAATATTCAGATTTAAACAAAGCATAAAAGTTGTATTGTTAAAAAAATCACTAAGACTTATACAAAATAAAATGTCCCAATCATAGAATATTCACATTCACTAATAGTCTAAAGACAAACACATACACCTTTATAGAAAGTAACTTTAATTCAATATAGAGAGAGAAATGCCTAAACACTGATTGCTCTCACCACAGCTGAACACTGACTAATTGGTTGTGTGAAGGTTGAGCAATGTGGTGATTTCTTCATAGTTCTCTGCCTGTTAGAACATGCATGCATTGTGTGCAGTTCAGGAAAATACCACTTCCCATGTAAAAATAAAGTAAAGCTATACTTGACTTTATTAATTATAATTTATTTACTTACGCAATTAATTAAAAACTTATTAAATAAATATTAATGTAAGTAATATTTTCATTGAATAATTATAATAAATATTATTTTAGATTAATAAATTAAAATGTGTAGGCCTATAGTTGATTGTAAAACATACTGCCAAGTGTTGACTGTATAAAATCAACATGTTATCAATGAAAAATTGTTTATTTATAATCCCATTATGATCCCAGTTTGAAACTTACAGAATTTGTTGAAAAAGGTCGGATAAACAAAATATTTTTTTTTCATATTTAAAAAAAACTACTTTTGGAAATTTTCAAAAAACAAAAAAGAAATGATTGCTTGTAAAATGAGATTGCTTGAGACCCTATCATGTTAAATATCATTTTAAAGCCCAGTTAATGAGCTTTAAAATGAGACCTTATACAGCTCTTTATCTTAAATAGGGTCTAAGTTACAGGCAATTCAAAATTATAATGCATGTCTTTTTTTACAAATTTTGAAATATTTTGGCAGCTGTATATAAAAAACCGTACCTGAAAAAAATCTGAAAAAAATTAGGAATCACTTTTTCCATAGATACTATCAGAATTTTGAGTTTGGTTGAAATCGGTGATGGTGAATTTGAATTTGAATTTTTTTTGGTTGATTTGACATGGAATGACCCAGCTGTGTAATGCTGAGGCCACACAGAGCGCTATGCTATTTATGCTATATATGCTATGTTCGCTATACCATGAGGCTACACTGGAAGCTATGATTTGTACGAGACGTTTGAATCTTGTTGGCGGGTAGTTTGCCCTGGGAGAGTGATGACAGTGACGATCAGGCTCTCTTGTTACTTTAATTGTGTAATAAACTTAGAAGAAAGTGGGTACACAAGGTGAGAATGGAAATAACAGAGTTTGATGAAATTTCATCATCCTCTCATATGTTCACGTTCTGGTATTCTTCAATGGTTTTATTCCACAGACATGACTACTTCCTTACCTCTTCAATTAACTGCTCCAGAAATGTCATATTCTTACTTTAAACACACTACTAACGCTGGCTGAACAGGGTTGAGTACCACAGCGGGTCTACTGCGGATGTCCATTAGCCACGTTTTTAAAATATACCCGAGAATCATACACACCGAGATGTAGCTAAGAAAGCAAACATAGCGAACACAGCTCTGTGTGGCCACTTACATTGTCAATAAAGTAAGCTATTTTTCGCCCGCATAGCGAACATAGCGTACGTAGCTAGCGTTGCGCTCTGTGTGGTCGGGCCATAAGTGTACGATTTGTATGTTATAATGTTTACTGTGTAATTTTATGAAACCTTTTGTTGTAACTAGCTGAAAAAGCTTATAACCCTTCTAACATTGTCATCTTATGTTAGTTTATATATAAAACACCACATTTGAAGATTTGAACATTTGAATTCTATGTTTGAGAAATTTCTTAATTTAACATAATTTATATATATTTATATTCAAATTAAGGGTCCTCGTCCTCGTTTTCTGCCTGTCCCATTCATCTCAGATGAGAAAGCATTTGTTATCTATGCAGAGAAGTTGCTTCAAGAATACAGCCGTGAGGAGACCTCCTCTGCTCTGGTGCTTAAGACAGATTTAAGGGCAAAAAAAGAGAAGATTTTGGGACGGTTAGTATGAATTTTTTTTAGAGCGTTCATTGTACTTATACATTTGCGTGTGCACTATTTTTCAATAACCAAATAAACCATTTTTAGCATATTCTGACACAATATACTGGTGGATTCTGTAAATAATAAAATTATGAAATAGTACTATTCAGTTGGTAACAAAATATACAACCAGAAATCTAACATTTTCAAAAAAAAAAAAATTTTGAAAAAAAGATATTTTCTATAAAGCTTCCATAATTTTGATCGGATATAATGTCCGACAACTTTTCCCAATCAGAAATGTGTCTATCAAATTTATAATTGTTGAAATCTGATTTTCCCCTTTCACAGGGATTATTTAACACCCCAGGACTGGATGTTGTGTCTCTTTTAGATTTAAGTTAGTTTATAGGTCCTGTGCTTTTATAATCAATTGGTTCATAAAGTGCACGTCAGATACCTCAAATAAATAAAATGGAAATAAGGTATATTACCAACATGGTGGGTGTACATTTATCATCTCTTTACTAAAGAGTGAGATTTGATTTTAGCCAGGGGGGTGAGAATAGGAATTTATACCTTTTGAGTTGTTTGAATACAAACATAGGTGTTTATTAAAGTTAGAGTAATACCCATATAACAGTATTTTCACAATTGCACCACTAAAATTTCAAGTTTAATGGAGTAATCCATTGTTTGTGTACTATGTACTTTCTTCTTCTTTGTGTTTGATAAAGGCAACAATGCCGAAATATTATGAGATTTGTGTTAAAATGTGTGTGTGACTACTTCTACTATAGAAGACAGAAGAAAGGAAAGGAAGAAGATGTCACCTTTGTGCATTGGACTCTTCCCACATTTTTCCTCTTTCCCTAGGTGGGCTTTCTTCATCAAATTTACTCTTAATAGTTTATTTTTCCTTTTTCTTTAGTTTTATCACTTTCCTTTACTATAAAATTATCTAGCCATTGGGCCACCTCATTTTTAAACAAGTTTAATTTCTGTAATAGATCCATGTCAATTCATATTGAGAAATAAAATAATTGCTAGAAAAGCAAATTCAGATTTTTAAATAAATTTAACCAGCTTCAGTAGCTAAATGGTCTAAGGAAGTGGTTCCCAAACTTTCTCGACTCGCGACCCCCTTTCCCAAACATCTGAGTTGCATGAACCCCCTGATAAACATCCATAGTCACACACTAATTTTTTTTTTTAATTCAGTTATTAATTGCAATCAAAAGGCGGAATACCTTTAAGATAACCTATTATATCTCCAGTAGGTACTTTGGGATACCCCACCAAAAATAATGCAAGAGTATTTAAACTGTATAAGTAAAAGTTCAAATAATTATAAATTTATTTAAAAAAGTAAAACTGAAATTAAATAATTAAAAAAGTAACATTTTATTAACTCTATTATCACAATACTCTCACATTTCACATGTTTTTAAAGTGGTACTGGAAATTGCTGCTTTGAAATAACTGAAATACCTTTCTGTAATCACAAATTCCATGCTGATTTAATTTTCAAAATTGTTTGCAGGTTATTTTTATCACTCAATCATACTACCCGTTTTGGTTATACACACATTCATCCAATTAAATATTGGTTCACTTTCTCTTGATTTACTCTCATTCATGTTTTTTTTCCTATTAGTCTAAACTACATGTTAGTTTTGTATTCTAACATACCAATAATGCTATTTTAAACTGTTGTAGCATTGCCAAGAGACTTGATCTGAAGATGTTCCGCTCTCAGCCCAATATCCACTCTATAGTCATCACTAAACTAACAAATTTCTGGACATTAGTCAAGCTGCTGGCATCTGGTGACCAGAATGCTAACTACAAATTAATTGCTCCTCCTTCGTAGCTATTCTGGAACTTGTTGATTATTTTCAATAAATCATGTGAATATTGTTGTTTTATGTTATGTTGTTTAAAGACAAATAAAGTTTTAACATACTTTAAGATATTTTATTAATATCTAAACTCTGATACTGATTCTAACACAATTGGTTAACATTTTGGCACATATTTTTAGGCAAATATGCTGTGGCCTAACAAGGGTACATGCCCTCCCGACCAAATACTACACTATGCATGCAAACAATTAAAAGTTATAGTAATATAAGTTATATAAACAAGAGTCATATTAATATTAAAATTAAGATTAAAATAAACTTTTTCTATTTTTGCTTTAAATTATGACATTTAAAATTGCTGAGCGAAAACCTTCAAACCAAAATATCTTCCCAATCGAAGCATAGTATTGAATGTTCCCCAAGTTCACTGTGAAGTAGGGTTGGAGGGGCATTGATGCGCAGGACGTTGTGCTCAATACTTAAGGACACACATGTTGATGTAGCCCCTAAATAATATGTGTGTGTGTGTGTGTCGCCAACTTAGGGGTTTTTCGCACTAGATCTAGCTTTTTTCAGAGTGGGTCTGGCAGACAAAATGATCAAATAGTGGTTAGTGGGATTTCTAGCATTTTTAAATTACAGAAATAATTTCATTTTTACTTTCTCGCTCTCTAACAGGTTGTACACGCTACTTGGTTGGTCAACCCCACATCAATACTAAGCTCAAGCAACAAGCCAGTGTACAAAGTAATATTAACAGGAAAATTAAATTTAATCTCCAGGGAATGATAGTTTGACAAACATTTTATATCCAGCCCATGTTGCGAGTCCCGAAAACCTAATAAAATATTGTCAACAAAGGCGAAAGTTGACAAATGATCTCAAGAAAATAAAGGTTAATGGTTCATTAAATACCAGTATAAGTAAAGTCGCATAAACATCTGACAATAGGCTATAAAAGCCTGTTTATTTTCAAATAACAAACATTTAAATAAGGTAAACAAGTTGACTAAATACAAACGCTAAGGATATGCATTGTAATGTATTGATTTGGATTAATCTAAATTATGTAAAAAGTCATGGATGAAGGTAATTTTTCTTTAAAGCAATATAGGTAGAGTATCCTTATAAGATTCATCCATGAAGAAACATGCGATTCCCAGAAAATATGTGAAAAGGATCTCACCCTAAAGTATATTTTTTATACCATATTTCTTGTTAAAAGAGCAACTGCGTTTCTTCTTGTTAAAGGGAACAAGTTCATAGTATTTGGCAGAACACGCCATTTCTATATACCAATAAGAAGCTAGCCTTCACAAAACGTGTCGCCAGGACTCTGTCTATTGGTTAGTTTTTACATTGTTGACCAGGGGAGAAAATGCAAGGGGTATGTCATATATAAACCATTGTACGTATGTTTATGGCACGACGACGAGGAGGATGATCTCCGGGACCTCGCTCACGCACGAGTCAGTCACAGTCCAACACATTATAATATAAGTCACTTCAATATCACAAGTGTGCAGTGATAAGAAACATTTAATTGAAATATGTGCAAGTAATTTACTGGTGTAATATAAATAAACCGTGTGTGAAATAACAGCCAACAACATTTCTCTTTCTTTAATAATATTACCGATTTAATTAGTGCTCGAACACGGAGCTATAGACAGCTGATTAAACGGTATCTTTTCCGTACAGTGATGATAGGCGCTCGATAACGGAGCTTTAAGACAACCTATAAAAACATCACAGCAATAACAGGGAATTAATCCGCAGTGAATCAATCGACGCCCGAAGCGGGGAGATTGATCACATAGTTTTTATTATTGACGCCCAAAGCGAGGCGCATTTATTCCATAGTATAACAGCATGAACCCTTCAATAGATCTTACTCTTTTGCAAACTTTGGCCTGTGCCTGGACATAAGAATTACAAATATTAAAAGTAGAGATGGGTCGAATCCAAATCTACATTTTATTTTCAAATCTCGAATCCGAATCCAAGCAAATCGTTATAGATGTTAATGATTTACAAATAGACCTACAGTACACAATATAGGCCTAAACTGTGAATTAAGGTTTATTTCAATAATGCTTTGAATTTTAATCGACCCCAACCCCCGCTCGCAAAATACAGGTTAAAATCCAGCCAAATTAAACAATATAGACTAATATTATTGAATAAAAATCAAATCAATCATAATTTGAGTGTATTTTAGTTATTTTTAAAGTGTTGTTAGAATGGGTTAAGTTTCTAAGAAACATGTGAAATAAACAGATTAGGCCTATATATCCTTTGATCGACTTTAATCATCATTAAAGGATATTTTATTGTATTAAGATAGCAAAAATAAAAATACAAACGGATATTTTTAATAAAGACTAAAACAACATGCTTAACAAAAAAAGGACCAGACACAGACTCCGTATCCAGAGGTCCGTGCTCCGTAAGAAATCGATGCTACAATATTAGATTGTTCTGGCCACAGAGTCCTTATGCTTAAGTCCTTACACTGTAGAAGTTGCCCAACTTTAACTTTCTACGGACTACCAATCACAGCCGAGTAAATAAATAAAAAAGAGAATAGCAGTGATAGAATCCGCCGCTAGGGAAACATATACAAAATGAAAAGATGGCTACACGCGGACCTATTTCAGAAACATTTTTCTAAAAATCTAAACACCCGGGGAAGAGTGGCTTCTAGGAAAGTGTTGTCTGAGAAATACCAAGTTCTCAGAAATATTACCTTTGCTTTTGTAGGTTCAACACCCCTATTTGGTTTATTCTATATTTACTAGTGTCATTAAATTTTTTGTAATTGATAAATTATGGATACTAGTGATTTTCCATCCAAAATATTAGTAGGGCTAAATCTGTTTTAGCATTTTCAGGCTACTGCAAACACTTATTATTTTAAGTTTGATAGTTAAAATAAAGTTATAAATATATTTCTTGTGATTGTTCTTAACCTATATTTTAATATAAATACTGGAAGTTTTCTCAACAAAGTTGTTTTTGGTTTCTTTTTCTTTGATCAGCTGACTGATGCATCCTCCGTGCCTTAGACTTGCTGTAGACGATTTTCTTTCAAATTTTTTGTTTGGATGAAGTCTCTTACTATTTCATTGGTTGAAATGGTCACGTGATTACGGATATTGAGACTAATCGCGAGTGGAATTTCTATGGACCAGGAATACGGACCACGGACCTACAGATACGGAGTCTGTTTCTGGGCCTTAAACATACATTGGAAATATTATTATTATTTATTTATTTATTATTAGCACCGCGTCTTACTACCCGTTCGGGTTATACGCACTTACGCTAATGTGTAATGAATGGTAGGGTGATTGTGAGATGAAATGGAGGACCTACAGTTTAGCGTGGAATCCGAACCACGGTGGAGGCCTGGCATTCCTCACATTCACAAGATATCTTGTCAGAGGTGAAGGAAGGGTTTGGTAATCAGATAAATCTTTGCCGGGACCGAGGATTGAACCCCGGCCGCAAGTATAGAAGTCTGACACCTTACCCCTAGACCTATTAATGCCTATTCTATGCCCCTAGACCGCCAGGTAACCCATTGGATTGGAAATAGTGACCTCAATAATGCTTAAGTATGTTTTATTATTATTATTTTCTTTTATATCCATTATCAATGTTTGCGTACAAAACAAATATATTCGATTCTTGCGATATATCGATTTCTGAGAATACATTCTATTTAAAACATGAACATATTCTCGACTACAATATGTTCATTCCCATTTTTTAAGGCAGGACTACGTTTGGATATTTCTACAATTACTTCAATACCATATTTTTTAAAAAATAATAAAAACTAAGTTAAAATCAATTTAAAATAAATAATGGATTAGCAAGTCATTATTTGATTATTAAAACTTGAGAGCGCTTTCTAAGTAATCAGATTACCTGAATCGATTTTAAACAAACAATCGATATACGATACGAAGGCCGGTAGGGATAAATAAACAGTTTTATTTTATCGCTGTCTGACTGTTAACAGTATTTATTTTGCATGAAACCCAACAAAATGTGTAACTTAAGGATCGTATGCTATAAATGGGGGCTCTTTACATAGTTGTAGATAATTAAAACCAGTTGGGTAGTAAAAATAGTATTTTTATTTTAATCATCACTCGGGCGAGTAAACATAATATACGTCATGGCGACTGAATTTATATCGTGTGTAATGGCGGCTAACTTTGTATAATCCATAATGTGTTCTTATTTCTGATTTTAAAAAAAGCCGTAATTTTGTTTAATTTATTTCGAGTTTATTTGTAATTCTAGTTTTGATTTTCAGTTTTTGGATAGTTTTAATGTGTTCATTAAAATATTTACAATATTGTTAGTGAGGTGAAAGTTTTAGAAGTGAGCATGTGCCGAAACGGTCGCGTCCAAGTTTCCTATAGAGTTGGGAGGGTAGGGTACTAGGCACGTAAGATTTTCCACATCTAACCTTTTTTTATTTTTTTAAAGACGATTTTATTCATGTTTATCTCTTTTGTCAGACAAAATAAATATTACGGATTAAGTTATGCTTTCAAGTAGGCCTAGCTAAGTAATTTTTGAATTCAACATATTATGCTTTGTTTATGAGGTGAAAGATTCGATCATCGAATCCAGGCTGTATCCGAATAGTCAACTTATGCGACATCGCGTTGGCTCGTGGCGTTGATAGCTGCATTGGCAAACACGGGACCAAGATGTAGATCTGTCCGAATAGTCGCGGACTAGACCGATGTACGTAGGATTCGAAGATTTGAGTGCCCCATCTCAAAATTAAAAAGTGCCATCTCGGCTTATAAATGTCAAATGATAGAAAACAAATAGGCGAAACTTGATTAATTTTAGTCCCGATCGCAGGGGCAAGGAAGGGTATATATAGTTTTGACAGTTCACAAGATTCAAAAGCTAAAATATCAATATGCAAACATAAACCAATGTCAGGTAGGTTTACCCACCATACACATAATATGTCAACTCCTCACACTAAAATAAGATCAAATAGGATCAATAAGCTCTCACCCAAAAGTGAAAACAAATTAGAATATCAAAAAGTGCTCAACATTAAAAACAAATAGAGCATTATGCGGCGAACTTTACACTCTACTACTCTTACTCCAAACAAAAGTGGCATCAACTATCCTGTCGGCGTTCCCAGAGGAGCGGGCTAGTCATAGTACCAGACATAGTTAATTAAGTTAAATGCATAATAGAATACTAAATACTTCGAACAAGATAATTATGCGGATTAATATCGTCCCAGACATTATTTAGAGAAGCCATACCTGATTTAAAATAATCATTGAATTACATGTTACAAAGACTTACTCTTCGCGCTATCATTTTAAACAGAGTTTAGAAGATAGAATGAAGGTAGGTATAAAACGCGAGTTAACTTCGCTTGAAATATGAATATAGATCAGAAGTCTGACATCTGACTGAGCCCAAGAATAAATTAAGCTGTAACCTAATTTGAACATTACCCTGCATAATTTTGAAGAGTTAGACTAAAGTGTAATTTCAATAAAGATAACATAAAATAAATAAATAGGTCGTAAAAGAATTTAAACTTGCATTGACCACTCACACTCGGTGAGGAAAAAATTGGTGAGGGAGAGAACACATAATGCCAATCTTGATGCTGTCATCAATATCCACTCACAAAGTGATTTTACACATTTGCATGGAAACTTGTTTGTTCGTTCGGCGAATCACAGTGAGGGGACATAGTCAGGAGAAATTATTACTTGCTTCCCCTAGCTCAAACGCTTGAACATTGTACAGAATCAAGGGAGACTGCTCTGGTGAGATATTATGTTACTGCCAACACACAGTTCAAATGTTTTTGTGTTCACCTCATCCAGATGTCTGATGCTTCTCAAGTTGATGTGATTAGGGCTGGCGGTATCCAACACGGACTGGCCAATGAACTGGGGTAAGTCCATGAAATGTTCGGTGACAGGGATCTGTTGCTCATTGTACAGTTATGATACAAGGTGGAGAAAGTATTGTGATCATCAAAAAAATCGGACTTTAGATTTCAATGAATTTCGATGTTTCATAAAACTCCGAATCCGAAAAAGTGGTTTTTGAATTTCCGTCTGTCTGTACCTCGAAGAAGAGCCTAAACTATTTTTACCGATCGGTATAGACATTGGTATATAAGGTTTTCATAGGGTTGCCCCAAGGGGTTTTTGTAATTGGATATGTAACCCTAAAATTATGGGTAGATTATTGAAGGGAAGAAAAAGAGATAAAATGGATTTTATCAAACTTTTGAAAATTTAATTTCTAAACATTCATTAATATTACAAACAAAATAGCTACTCTTAATTTCGCGTCAAAATGACATCATGACATCCGGTCTGATGCGTAAATTCTCATTTTTAAAATCATATCTCTTCTATTATTATTATTATTATTATTATTATTATTATTATTATTATTATTATTATTATTATTATTAGCACGGCATCTTACTACCGGTTCGGGTTGTACGCACTTACGCTAACGTGTAATGGTAGTGTGATTTAAGATGAAATGGAGGATTTCCAGTTTAACGGTAAATCCGAACCATGTTGGAGGCCTGACATTCCACACATTCACAAGTTGTGATTAATACACGTCTTGTCAGAGGTGAAGGAAGGGTTTGGCAATCAAGATAAATTTGTGCCGGGACCGAGATTTGACATCGTACCCCGAGCACAGAAGTCCAACACCTTGCCCCTAGACTGCCCGGTCACCAATCATGTAACTATTTGAAATATGTGTAACCTGGTGGTTTAGGGGTAAGGTGTTGAACTTCTGTGCTGGGGTTCAATTCTCGGTCCCGGCACAGATTTATCTGATTACCAAACCCTTCCTTCACCTCTGACAAGACATGTATTAATCACAACTTGTGAATAGTGGGGAATGCTAGGCCTCCACCGTGGTTCGGATTCCACGTTAAACTGTAGGTCTTCCATTACACATTAACAAGAGCGTATAACCCGAACGGGTAGTAAGACGCGGTGCTAATAATAATAATATTTGAGATATGAAATTACTTAACATTGCAAATATGTAGGTATATTTACAATAAAAATCTTTGAAACATATATTTATAAATCTGATAACATTCAAGCTTTACACAAATATGGCATATATCTTTTTTAACTTTTCGAACACATAAGGAAGTATTGAGACACTGAAAGAAAAAAAATCCAACCCATCTCGGGTGGATGGATGTTGACGTTTTAAGTCACCCCGCACCAACCCTAAAAAGTGTTTTTTGCAATCACGTCTGTGTGCGTGTTTAACTTTAAAGTTAAGAGTACCTAGTTTAATAAAGGGTGTTGATTAAGATTCTAAATAAAATGGCTATTTTGATTTTCCGCTAAAAATGCCTTTTAGGGTATCTCAAAAAGTTTTTTTTCCCTTTTCCTTTAACCTCTAAGGGTAAATATTTGTACAGCAATGATCTATCTCTATAATTTTGACTCAATGCCTAGTCTATATTAACCTAATTTATTGGTCAAAATTTACAAATGAGGAATTTAATAGCAATGCAACAACCATAAGATGTGCAACCCCTAATAAAATGTCGAAAATGTTTATCGGAAGCCGAACTTTTCATACGAAGTGTTGTCTCTCTTTTTATTGGTCCAAATATACAAATGAGAGCTTTAATTATTGAAAAATAAAATTATGAAATTTAAAACCAGGAGTCAAAAATTGTTTGACGTAAGCATAGTGCAATTTTTGCTCGGGTTTGTTAGTATATAATTATTAATTCGTTTCACGTATGTTACGAGCTTTAAGTGAATTTCTCCATTTTTAAAAAATGGATTGAGAAAGTCCTTGCAAAGTTCCGTACCATTTATTTAAATCTTAAGTTTGTAATTTGTATGAATCTAGAAGAGTGACATATACAAATGTAATTAACTTTGTATTAGTGGCTCTCCTGCTGTTTGAAAGTGGGCTTCTTCTGGGAGTTCCTCACCTCAGAATTCAATCGCAAGCTTTTGATGGGGATTTCCCGGTGTTTTTTTTAATCTCTAATCTCTAGTATATTCCGGATTGTGATTCCAATTGTTTGTGAGTGCATTATTTGTATTTGCTTATCATTGTTATCTTCGTTCAACGGTTCATATGTTTTAAAAATGAATCCTTAAATTTAATTCTGTGTTTTACATATTTCATAATAAACTTAGTTTTGAGGAAAAGCTTTTAATTAAGAATAAAGGCAGGCTTCTGCCAATTTCAAATATTTACTGTTACTAGCTTTTTCCCGCAGCTTCGCTCGCGTTAATGTTTTTTCTCGATAAATTCAGGTTGTCGGTCGACACAGGAAGTATGAAAATAAAAACGATGAACTTATTCAGGTTGTTGGTCAATACAGGTAGAGATAAAGAAACATACAAACCACACAATATAAATAAGGATGAAGTGTAGGAGTAGCAAAGAAGTAACGGGGTGTGTGTCAGTATAGTTATAGGTTATGCCTTGACGCGAATTGAAAATCCCACTCCATCTTAAATTCTACCTACAGTTAATAACTTATCCAGGAGCTCATCGCGATTGCAACGGCCAAGAACAAATGGAGTAAATAAGGGATGTTAATAAGGCAGAATTACGTTTGCGAGGCATTTCAAAAAAGAAAAAAAAACTTTTTTTATGGTCCCCCAACTCCCTTTCTTCCCTTTCTACAAACTTCACAATTATGAGTTAAAAAAATAGCCATAGATAATACAAAAGGATACCGCGTTTTAAAATGTGCTCAGCGCCATCTATCGGATTTCGGGAGTAATGAAATCTTAGTACTTTAAATAGTACAAATCGATACCGCACCATCTATCGATTTGTTATAGTACAAACGTTAAAGGCACTTTAGTAAAAATAATGTTTTTATTTGAGTTCATCACAGTATAATACCAAACTTCTTA
Source organism: Timema californicum (assembly GCA_902141385.1). NCBI lineage: Eukaryota > Metazoa > Arthropoda > Insecta > Phasmatodea > Timematidae > Timema > Timema californicum. The sequence continues at coordinate 43,166 of CABFOW010004441.1, forward strand.
CGATAATTTTGTCATTTACCATAACAGGGTGAACAGACAGAGCATAATTAGCTGAATGTAATTATTTTTAATCATTTAAGTTAGATGTGCCTAAAATAACTTGGGAACAGATTTTTATTAATCATTTTAAGATAGATGTGCCTTAAAAAAAAACTCTGATCAGATTTTAATTCGGGATATCAGAATTTCTTTCGGGATATCGCAGGTCCCTTTTTCCTGTACTCCAGGCATCATGTTGCAATTCATGTTCATATCTGTAGGCCGAGTTGTTATGCCGGACAACCGTCTAAAAGTTTTTTTTTCTATCCTTCGGGAACAGTACTTTTTTTTCTGGATGAAAGGTATCCTATGTCCTTTTCTGTATCCCTCGGGAACAGTATTTTTTTTCTTGCTGAAAGGTACCTTATGTCCTTTTCTGTACCCATGACAACATGTATGCAAAATTTCATGATGATTGGTTGAGTAGTTTAGGCGTGAAAGCGTAACAAACAAACAAACAAACTAACTAACGTTCACATTTATAATATTATTTAGGATTCTTCAATTAAATCATGTACATATCATAAACATTTTATTGACAAGTATTCTTTACAATGGATGGGGATGCGAGCAGCAAGGGGAAAATATGTTCTTTCTACGGCCGGTATTAAACTAAAATATTTTTCTTCGTTCAAAGAGATAACACACATTTCTTTGGTCAAATATAATTTATGATAAAATATTTGATGCCATCTTTGATAAAAGATGAGTTATCACAAAACATCGCATTTATTTCAAAGTGTCTACAATTGCAATATTGTGTTATTACTAAAATGAGCTCGAATGGTTTTAATTTCATGTGCAGCGGCTGTGAGTGAGAATGTGACAATCTCAGTGCTGTTAAAACGAAAAGAAAACCTGGAAACTTTAAAAAAGAAATACATTAATACAAAATAACAATTGGACCCATCACCCTGCCCCCCTCCCCCTGATCACCGCCTCTTAATCAGTTTTTACAAAAACGTTATCCAATCTTCCCTCTCTCTTCTATTAATAATTTAAGCATTTAAACAAATTACAAAGCTATTCACTAACAAAGTGACCCCACATTTTTCTAAACCATTAAAGTGATTATGTTATTAGTCTTTTTTTTAATTCATACTATTGGATTTAATATTTAGGTGTTATTTCTTTATTTATTAATAACTATTAAAATATTTCATTTGAACGATTACATTTTGAAACACTAAAAATACATTTAGTTGAAAAGTGCCCCTAGGATATTTGTGCCCTAAATTAATTTCTATTATTAACTGTCTCTTGCGTCCAGTCTAATCTTTCGATTGCCATCTTCTTTGATAAATCCCTATAGCCTATTCTATAGCGTAAATCTTCGAACAAATATTTCCTTTGATAAAAGATATTTGACGATTCGTCAAAGTTATATCACATTTTCTTTAACAAAGAAATATGACCGTGTAATACTGCTCTCCCAACGAGCCCTTTCCGTCCAGTGACGTAACTCCAGACAAGACATCTCTATCTCCAAGCTTCTACTTACAGGGGAACACTCAAATAGTGTCCCATTTAGAGTTGCACAGAGCTGTTCTGAGCATCCCGTCTCTTCCCTCTCCTTCCTCTTGTCTGCTTTGACTAGGGGAACATTCAATACTTTTCCCCGGTTGGAAAGATAGTTGATTCGTTTGGAGGTTATCGCTCAGCAATTTTAAATGTCATAATTATTTTAATAAAAACTAGAAAACAGTTTATTTTAATTTTAATATTTCCCTTGTTTATATAGCTTAAATATTATTACTATAGCTTATAATTGTTAGTATGAATAACTTGGTGTTTAGGTGGGAGGGCACGTGCCCTTGTGCCCTTTAGTACGAGGCACCATTGATTGAAAAAAAAAAGCTATGGGATGATTCAAAGGCTCATTGGACTGATTCATCCGTTACGCCTACAAGGATTAGAAGAAATGAAGATTGGAACATCTCCGTGGGAAACAAATGCAAGGGAACATGCCGATACAATGACTAAGAATATTGACATTATGTACCAGGTACACTGTGGTGTAGAACTAGAACAGAAGACTGGATTCTAGGAATTGTTTTGGACCTTTACCTAGGAACGGATGGCGTATCGAGGGTAGCTCGATGTAAGACAGTCTCTGGTGAAAGAGTCCCTCAACTACAAAGACGGTATCCCTGGGAGATCTCATAAAGTGCTAAAAGGACATAAGGAAGTGTGGTGCATCACAAGGAGAGCTGGTACCGTAGCTGGGTCATCACTCCCATCAGACTCAGATAGGGCACAAGAAGTGGCGACAATAATATTAGGGAGGAAGGTTAAAATTCCAGAATGTTTGAACTTATGATTGACACCTAAACAATCTTGCGTTTTAAAATTGACATGGTGAGTGAATGTAATGGAAAGCACCTTACCTATGTAACAAATTTCAATGGGTTGTATGTAAATGCTGGCAAGACTCTTTGCCTCCCGTGTAGATAATTGCACTAGTGTCAGTTACCGATAATCTGTGAGCGCAAGTTGAAGTACGGGGATGTTATGCTTCCTAGTATTGTATTGAAATAAAGTAAAATAATTAGTATACAACTCCGCACGAGCTTTCTCACTCTATTTTTTAGAAATGGAGATATTTGCACCAAAATTCGAAATATAATATACACTAGCAAACTCGAGAATAAATGGCGCTGGACATACGTAAAACAGTTTTTATTCATGGTTTTAAATTTCAAAATTTTATTTTTAAAGAATTAACGTCTTAATTTTTTATATTTGAATCAATACAAAATATTGATATTGAGTCCCCAACGGTCAACACTTAGTATTCAAATTTTGACTTCCGGTTAAAATTTTCGTCATTTTACTAGGGGATGTCTTATGGTTATTGCATTGCTATTAAATTTCTGTTTTATAAATTTTGTCCAATTATATAGGTAAATATTGACTTTTGAGTCTAATATGAGATAGATAGAATCGATACAGGCAATTTTGAGAAAATCTATTTTTTCTCGTTTCGCACTTTACTAAACTATTCTTAATTTTAAGTTTAAACAGACACACAGACAAACGGCATTGCAAAGACCTCTTTTTAGGGTTTGGGGGNGGGGTCATGAGACGTCGACATACATCAACATTTCAGATTAGATTTTTTTTTACTGTCTCATTACTTCCTTTAGTGTTGGAAAGGTCATAAAATTATATATATTTACGTATGGCTTGAAAGATATTTGTTTTATAAAAATTCGTTTCGAATAAAATATTTGTATTGTAAATAGATCTACATATTTACAATGATAAGTAATTTAATATCTAAAATAGTTTTGGAGATATGATAAAAATTTACGCATCATACCAGAGCCCTTAAAGTCCTTTTGCCGAAATATTGAAAGTAGCCATTTTGTTTAAAATATTTAAAAATGTTTTGAAAATAAATTTAATCAAAATTAGTTAAGCCGTTTTTGAGAAAATCGACTTTTCCTCTTTTCCCCCCTAATTATAGGGTTAGATATCCAATTCCGAAAACCCCTCGGGGCAACTCTATGAAAACTCTAGGTATCAAGTTTTAGCCCGATCGGTAAAATAGTTTAGGCTCTAGTCGGAGGTACAGACAGACGGAAATTCAAAAATAACTTTTTCGGATTCGGCGGGAGGGAGGTTGGGATCATGAAACGTTGAGATTCATCAAAATCTCGAGTTCAAATTTTTTGACGATCACAATACTATTTCTACCAGTAAGATAACTAGAAAGTAAAAAGGGCTCTTTTTTTAACCAACTGCAATTAGGCCCACCTAAACACTATATTAGAATCAACAATAAACTTAAGTTGATAATAAACACACTGAAACTGAAAACAATAACTAATATGTTCAGTTATTCACTATGACCAATACAAAACTAATAGGACGAATATGTTTTTAATGGTTGACTTAAACAAGTCATGTTAGCAATCATGTAATGGGGTAGGGAAAGTGAATAAGAGGTAGGGCTAATAAGAGAAAGTTAATTTTCATTAGAATGCAGATATGATGATAAAGAGATCCCTCCCTAATTTGGCGTTTAAGGAGGACTGCAGTTTAACAAATTTCTCAGGCTAACTGGGAATCAAACTCGGGGATCTTAAATAATAGGCAGACGCACGTATAGCTAATCTAATATAGCAAATAAGGTTTGTTTTAAAACTTTTTTCCTTAAATAATAATAATAATAATAATCATATAAAAAAAGATTTTTATATCACATAAATTGACTTGGAAATCATTATTTACCGCATAATATTATCAGTCATGATTTTTAATCTTATTTTTGGGCATCAGACCTTGTAGAAACCTATTTATAACACTAAATTTAACTGACAAATATTTATATTAAAAATAAACTGTATCTACATGTTTAGGAATTTTAAATACAAATTTTATTGTAAGTGTGCAGGAGAGAAAGAAATACCCGAAGATTTCTCTTTGGCAATAGCCATTGCTTCAAAAATTTCAATTGACATGGCCTTGAAAAATATTTCTGAAATAAATCTAGGTAACGAAGTATTTCTTTAAAGAAATTATATGTTTTATGTTGGTACTGGTAGACGATATGAACAAGTTAACAATTTTCAACATTAGCTGCTATTTGAATTTTGTATTTATTAATTTTATCCCCAAATTCTAATACTAATTTGCTTTATAATTGAATCTGAAATGTCTGAAGAAGATATGGAATTGCGTGATTTAGTTGCACAAACATTAGAAAATAATGGAACGCTTTCCAAAATAAGGGTAAAGAAATCATTTTATTTTAACCTTAAGTTTTCATAAATATACTACATAGAATGAGGGCATTTAAAAAATATATATATATTTTTTTATACTCTTTCTTTTATATTTATGCGTATTTATTCGTCAGTCTTACCACTCCAAATCAAGTTGTTAACCTTAGCTGAATGAATCTACTTAGGCCTACTTAAAATAAATGGTTTACCTGTTCGTTGGCAAATCTGCTTGAAATAACTGCGAAATTGTCCAATACATTTAGCTATTCAGCTATGCAACATAACTGAATTCCATTCAACAGGAGCCTATATCTAAAAGTATCAATGTTTTTAGCACCAATAACTTATTCTTCTTATTACAAAACATTTCATGTTATATCTATAATACATGCACAACCTTAGTTTACTTGGTTGACAGCTCAAAAAGTTACTAGAAATAATCCCTAATATTTCCCTACGCCAACAGCTGACATGTCACTTTAGATAACTGTAATGAAAACGTATGGTAATGTATGAATTTGATAGTTAACCACAATAATTTAGGCCAATATTAATTATATATTTATTTGAGGTCGGGTACAAAGCATATTTATCATTTTATTCCACTTAACAAAACTATTGTTCACATCACTTTCACGAAAGGTCTAACGAACTTGGTTTCAAAATGGTGACCGACAAATTTAAACTATGTGATTGAATGTGACTGAAACAAGTAATTCATCATATATAAAAAAATGACAAGTAAGTATTCTCTCTTTTACAAATAAATACAATGTCTGTATTAGAGGTATGCACTATATTACACATAATAGATAATCCAAAACAGAATAAATATGTTTAATTATGTTTACAATATTGCTTTGGATTGGGTAAAAGGAAATTATTAAAAGTTTTATGAAACAGTGTAAAAACTTAAGTTTACATTATTTTAAATGTAAATATAACATGTAATTAAAAAATTTAACATTTATAACAAAACTGATTTTTTACAAGTGTAGACAACCCAAAACCTATATGATTTTGGAACTGTCATCCTGGTAAAAACCTATCATGAACAGACTCTAGTGCAAGGTCTAGAGTACAAGGTTCTTATGAATATTGTACCGTTCTAGCCTATACTTTAGTTTGATGTGCATCAGACCAGATCGTTTTACCGGCTGATGCAATAAATTGTAGTCCATAGGACAAACTATTATTGTAGTGATATGTTCTTTTTAATTAGCCTGACTGAAATTGATATGTACTAAATCAATTATTACACATGTGACTTTTTAAATGTATTTCGATCTCATTGAAAGAAAAAATATGTTATTTAAAAAATAAGTTTTTGTCATGGAAAAAAACTAATATATAAATAAATGGTCAGGAAGTATTATGATAGTAAACACTCAAGCTTAAGTGCCTGAATCTCACTCCAAGAATATAATGATCAATGCCAGGATCACGATCAACTTAACATTCACATAACATGATGAAATGGTTCTCATGCTTTTACTTGGAAGCTGTTATGCTGCAGTTAACTTAACAGACACTTAATGTGTACTTAACTTAAAGAGTTCTCCAAGCGAGAACTTTAATATTACATGCATGTAAAGTGAATGGTACCACATGTTCTACCACGTTAATAGGGCTACTTATTAATTCATTTATTTGTTTATGGAATCCATACGACTTCTTTGGTAGGCTCTAGTTTGTCTGCATCTTCCAAACTCTAAAATAAATGCTTGTGTTCCATTTTATTAAACAATGTTTTCTAAAACGGTTTAAATCCATAGTCTGTGTTTTGATCGATGCTCTGTGAATCCTGACCATAAACTAGTTTCTTCACATTAAGACCTGCCTCGATGGCATAGTTAGTTAACACGTTAGTTTCGTGTAGACCTAGACTGCTGAGGATGGGAAGATTGAGGTTCAAATCTCGCCCGGGTGCACTAGGGGTGGTTTTGCCAAAATTGTTTTCTACTCTCATTCCACACAAATGTGGGTTCACTTCCTTTACATTCAATCTACACAATTCCTAACCCATTGTCATAAGTAGTTCTTAAGCGCATGACCTGAACGGGTAGTTAAACGTGTTGATAAATAAAAAAAATAAAAAAAACTTTACAATAAGTGAACAACTAAAGTGAATGTTAATGTTAAGTGTATGGTGATACTAATATAACTTAGATAGGTAGTATGATAAATTAAATAAATTTTAGATGCACTACATTATTAAACTGCCTTCATTTATGGTAATCGTGTCATTGTGGTAATCGTGTCATTGCCATGCTTTTCTGTATATGTTTTTACTTTTGCCTATTATTTAGCCGACCTTGATCAGTTAAATCCGTTAGTTAATGAAATAATTTTGTTGTTACAGGCAGAGCTAAGAGCGAGTGTATTTTTAGCCCTTGAAGAGCAAGAGACATCTCAGGTTTGTATGCTCAGTGTGTTAACTATTTTAAGCACTTTATAATCTCACCCAAAAACAAAAGTTTTTACTAGTACCACACATAATCTGTGTACAAAATCCATATAGTTTGTTGTTACTTCAAACTTCCTAAGTAATGGAAGACACACTCTTACATTTGAATTAGTTAACAATCGATTAGTCATTTTCTAATGTACACTATAATAATTTTTCTTTATTATTTGTTAAAATGGTATTATTAATAAGTAATAATTTATTTTGAATTTAAAATAAATAAATTTATATACAAATTATTTATTAAACAAATACTATTTTTACTGTTAGAAAGGTAAATGAACCCAGAACCCCATTTAGCTCCCTATTTTTTGCCACCAAAAAGAAAAACATAGGGTGATTAAAAGTCTTTCAGCAGTAGAACATTCAATATTAATTTTAATGATACATATTTATATTATTTCCATAAGCTAACACTTAGTTACCATACACCGAAGGAAGTACACGAAAGAGGGACAAAAAACATACATTATATTTAGAGTAGTACTGAAAGTGTTTTCCACGGTTTTCTTGATATAAAATAGTAACTCAACACACTATTGGCAAATAATGATAAATATTATATATAAAGTTTAGTGAAAAACTACTCCAGAGTGACTTTTTGGTCAGCCTTCTACTCATTTAATGATGTCAAGTTTCTTTTGTTGCTGAGAGAGTACCTATGGTGGATTTTAAGGTTTTGTCCTTGAGTTTCCCATTTAATTTTATCGAGAAAACATATTTGATAAAAGTTCACAAATTAAAAACATGTGTGTTGTACATTATATAACTCATAATATTTTAGACCCAGTGTTCTCTGCATAGCAAGTCTCTAACACAATTTCTGAGCACGCGTGATGGACTACTCATAACCTCGTTGGTCCGAGAGTTCTTAGAGTTTTTCAAGTTGGACTTCACACTAAGTGTCTTTGATCCAGAGACAAGCCATGGGAAAGAATACAGCTATGGTGGCAGGAACAAACTCATCAGTGATTTAGACTTGAAAATCAATAAAGGTAAGTAGTGATCTCAGCTAAAATAACAACACACTAAATTCCTAACAGATATAAAATCAAAAACTATAGTATTAAAAAAAAAAGCATTATTTGGTAACTATGGATTGATTAAGTTTTCACCAGCTTCAGTGGTCAAATAGTCTAAGGCGTTATTCTTGTGTTTTACTAGCCTGCTGATTCAGGGGGATGGTGGTTCAAATTGCGGTTTGGTCTTCTGAGAGTTTTTCCCAAATGGCTTCCCACTCTGCTTTCATGCAAATTTGGGCAGAAATTTCCTCTAAAATGCTTTACTCCTCATCCTTACCCCATTAGAGTTAAAATTATCACATATGCCCACAACCTGAACAGATAGTAATATGTGATAAAATCCTAATTTTAGTTAACATTTTGACAAGCTTCCAAATTAAATTTAGATAGCGAGGGAACACAACACATTTAATACTCTAATCTTACAATTATTCATCACCCTTAAAACTAACCTATTGCATTTGTGTAGTTGAGTTTGTTTGAAACCTTATGAAGTATTAAATACATGTTGATATGACTGATAGTTTTGATTAATTAAACTTATTCCGAACTTGTTAAGAAAAATGGTTCATATATAAGCTATGTCCAAACTGTGCATCATGCTATAAAAATCACCTTTTACAATGATTCCTAGCTAGCAATTTCAACCCTCCAGCTACTAGTTAGTGTGAATAACAATGTTTTAAAACGAGGGCTATGGAGACGGAAGCAAGTATGGGTGGAGTCAGTAGAAATGTACTTACTCTGGCTTCAAAATAAAAACTTATAATACTTTAACAATACTTTATTCTTTTTAGGACTAATATTTGTAATTTGGATTGACAAATTTATTCAAATATACATTAACAATGCTAAAAAATCTTCCTGAGAAGTCATCTGTATTGGATGATTTGACCATTTGATTATTAATGTACTTTACCCATTTATGAAGGAGTTGGACACTCATGTTTAAAACTATACATTGGCAAGTTTATAATTGAGTAGTGAGTAGTCCACCACCACTGCCATTTCCCAACTACAAAACAAAGGAGTTCGATGAAATAGTACATCTTATAATGTGTTAAATGCTAATATTTTCGGTTTCAGATACATATGACAAGGAACCTCTTCTAGCCCAGATTTTGAAGTTGAGTAGGACAAGACCTAACAACTTAACCTCAAAAGAAACAAAACGTGACCTTGACAATTCCATAGAAATGATGAAACTGGATGTAAGAGAAACAAATTACTTTAGTGTGAGCAAGTAGAAGCTATTTTTGAAAACATTATAAAACAGCGAGTTAAGATCATAAGCGTGGGAGCGCCAAAGTAAACTCACCGCAAGCGAGCTTGACAATTATTCAGGTTGTTCAAAATTTCAACAGATTTTTATATAGTAAAATCTCAGATGTTAAAAATGTGGTATTGGCATTTTACGTTTGTTTTGACTGGTGACATTTTAAATACATTATTTTACTTTTAAAACAAACAGATGTATACGCTTGACACTTTAACAGTATGAATATACTGTACTTGAACTCGAGCTTTTGGAAAAACTCGACTCTAAAGGGGGGAGGGGGGGAAACCAGCTTGTAGAAATAAACTTCCCAGAGTTAATATGTCCCATTTCATGATTGTTAATCTCCACTTTCATTATATTTGATTCAAAACCCAGTTTATTCTGCACATACCTTAGATTTATATTGAACACATACATACTGATTGCCTTTGTCATTAGTTGGTGCCAACAATTTTGAGTATTAAATAAATAACACTGGTAACATAGTAAAATAGCACCCGCCACCCCACAATATACACCTTTACCTTAATCTCCACCCCAATTTTTGTTTTGACCTGTTGCTTTGATGATGACAATATTTCTCTCAAATGCAAATACTTAATACTATAACTATATATGACACATACACATGGCTGGTTGAAATGATTATCACTACAGGTACTTATGTGAGTCTGGTCTTCTACCGTCCTCAAGAAAGCACCTCTAAGTTCATTGAACATTATTTTAGCTATTCTTGGTTTCAACTTTCTGTTCCGCCCCCTTTTCTTCCAGGTTTAAACTGTTCTCTAAAGCTAGCACTATATAGCAGTCATATTGGAAAAAGAAACTATAATAAACTCATATTATCTACATACATATCCATAGAAAATAAATCAGAAGGCCACACACGTTTAAGACCCCTGGGTTAGACAGCAAGTCATTTTTAGCCAAAATCGATAACCAAACGAAACATAAAAGTTCATTCCTGGTAGGAAGGTTGGTCTTATATACAAATAATTCTACAAGGAGAAAGCCCTTCCAGACTAACACTCCTCTTAAAAGTTTTATAAATTAAATAGATTTAGCTTTTATTGTAAAAAAATAGGAGTTATGACCTAAACGCCTGTATACAAAAACTAATATCCTAACATCTTTTATTTTTAGGAAACAAGAATACTCGACAGTGGTACTAGTATTGGTCCGGGGGAGAAAAACGTGTTGCCAACTGAAGCCCAACTGAAATCAAACAAAGATTCAATGCCAAGTGAGAATAGGACTGAACTTGGCCATCTGCAACACTCAGCTTTATTGAGTAATGAGGAAAACTTCTCCAAGAGTTCTTGTCAATCACAGGTCACACCTCGCGATTCTCTGATCGAACGTCTAGATGTGCCGAGACAGTCTGATGGTTTGAAATTATTGAAAAATACTAGTAATAGGTAAATTGTCACTAATTTCATTAAAATAAATAGCATTATTTGTTACCGTATAGTAAGAAAATTGAAAACGTATTCTTATATAAACTTGACCTAATGGAAAGTCCTAGTTTTAAGTCTATCTGGTTGTAATCGAGACTGTATACATAAAGTGGAGGTAGGCATGGTACTTAATTGGTTACATTCCTTTATAATCAACATACCAAATACTTGTAAATACCAATTAAATGTAGGCCTATGCAAAGGTGACGTGGCCGAACTCCAAGTGGTTGACAAGATCAAATATCTTCTCTCAGATTATTTCGAGTGTTTATTTTCACAGGCCAAATTACATATAGGTTGTTGATTAAAATGTCAGAATTTGCATCCATTACTGTTTTTATCTTGGGAAGAATCCAACGCACAAAGGTGACATCTTTCTTCTATTGTAGAAGTCAGGTGACCTGGTGGTCTAAGGGCAAGGTGTCTGGGTCATCTCATTTTTAAACATGTTTTTAGCCTGGGTAATTTTTTGCTATGGTACAGGCTAGGCATAGCTTCACATGCCTTATAATCCAACTTAAGACTGGGAGAGGCACAATCCAGTCACCAGCTGTGTAAGGATAAAGTCACATTACACAAAAAAAAGTTTTTGGCCTCGCCGGGACCCGATAAGTAAAATAATATCCGTGGTTAAGTAGATATTTCAATAAATGCAATTAGATTATAAGCTGTGCTGACACAAAATGGCCATTAGCATCTTGCAATACTAATTTGATTATAAAACATTAGTAAGATACTTAGCTACCTAAGCGCTCGACTACTGTACATGGTAGCTGGTTACAAAATGAAAATATGTTCTATTGGGCCACACTCCTGTTATTGACGATCATTTTCATGTCAATAACATCATGGCTACTGATGAACTGCGTATGTGTCTTGTATTCATTTAAAACACAATTGGCCACACCAAAGCTTTCCATGTCGATGCACCTATCTTAAAATAGGGGCTAACGGTGGGCCATTAATAAATGGCCTGGTTAACCGCAACTTACATTTAGTGATATGCCTTTCCTAGAATTAAGGTTGCCAAAGGCTTGGCTCAACCAGAATATTATGCTTGTTAAATTTAAATGTACGGCACATAATTTGCTGTTATCTGTGGGTTTTTTTCTCCCTTTATCCTCATTACCAACTCTTGACTGAATACGTGTTCATCTATAACTCAATCAACATTTTCCTGGGACTCAACCTTCCCTGTCTTCAAATTTCTGCTGAACCTTAATACACCACATCCAAGTGTAATAAAAACATATATTTGTTCTCACAGAGTTGGTGGCCATGGTGATGCACCTAGAAAGAACCCTCTGGAAGGCACCTCCCTATCTTCTCTTAGCAACCTACCCCCTCTATTGGGCAGCGAGGGTAAACAACCCTTCTCAGCCAACCCGCCCAAGGACCCAGACATGGGGCGGGACAAAGCTATCATAGATCTAGGTAAACTCATACATGTTAAATTTTCCCCAAAATTACTTGGGGGGAAAAAACTAGATACATTGAACACCCTTAAGAATTAAAAGGCTCCACCACAACATTTGTGTGGGTGACCTGGTGGTAAGACTCCTATGCTGGCAGCCGGGGTTCAATCCCCGGTCCCGGCCTCCACCATGGTTTGGATTCCATGTAAACTGTAGGTCCTTCATTTCATCTCACAATCACCCTACCATTACACATTAGCGCGTATAACAAGACGCGATGCTAATAATGATAATATTATTCTTGTGTAGATTCAGGGGACAACTACGAAGAAGACTTCAACTCATCAGGCAGTGGCCATCCGAAGAGTGTTCTGGCAACCGACAGCGAGATAGAGGAGGAGATTGGGTCCGGAATAGATGATCTGCTCAGCCTCAATTCAGGAGTAAGTGTAACCCCCTCCAAAAAAACAACACAAGCCTGAGGAAAACTGGATCTCAAACAACCCAATACTTCTGCATTTCAGGTGGAAGACATGACAGCCGACAAAACCATGTCCAGCATCAGTGGCGCTGCAGACTACATCGAAGACATACACTAACACAACTGCCAAACAGTCTTGGCTCTCTTCATCCATATCAGTTTCTTTTACAGCAGCATTAATATATAGAACCCAAACACCATGTACAATTGATGATATTAAAGGCAAAAAGTGACCATAAACTACAGGGCAGATGTGAAAAATCGCCAAACAGAGTTGTCAACAATTATTACCTAATACTGTAGTCCCATCCATTAAACCCAACCCCGACCGCCCTAGGTGGT
>CABFOW010004442.1:0-16265 GCA_902141385.1 Timema californicum
CGAAAAACATTGAAATATGCCATATCACATAAATCACAGAAATAGCCCTAACAAAGCTACTTAAATCAGCTTAGATTCTTATGAAGCACATTTGTACACACTTGAACAACATTCTAGGTTTGCCAAAATAAAAATCTTGGCTCTAATAATGTATATAGTCAATAAGATAAAATTTGTTTAAATCATTGAACATAGCTCACAATTTATTTCTAGCTTCACCGAACACAACCACCAAAATCCGTTCAATGCGACATTCAAAAGCAAACATGTCCACAATGTTCAGATATGGTCCTACAAACACAGGTGATTGATGAATATGAGGGGGGGGGACGACGACAGAGAGATGGGATCAGCCTCGAGAGGTATGGAATCTACACCAGTAAAAAGGAGGGTTCATTTTTTAGTGCCTAATTGACGATTTACAATTATAATAAATAATCGGCTTGTGGTTTTGTTTTATGTTTTATTGTAGAACACAAAATAAACATTGTTTGGTTTAGCAGCAAACTAACTTAAGGACAGTGTCCAATTACAACATTAATTTAGTCTGAATTACAATCAACAAGGTTATTTTTCCAATTTATCTAGAATTTTGTCCAGAGAAATGCTTATTTCTTTATGTATAGATATTACTAGGCTATTCAGTCTTTGCTGCACTGTTGTATTTCTCAAGTAATTTTTAATCCCCGAAGAGTTGAGAATGATCTTTCACTGGTGCTTGTTGACACTGGCAAGGTTACTAAGATTTTCAACAAAGTACTAGTCAATGGGAATATTTCTTTATCGCAGGCAACATAATAGTTCATAGCCTTTCTTGAAATTATTTTCAATCCACTCACTCTTTTGTGCCACATGTAAATTTTATCAATTGCTACCACATCACCACACTGCAAATCTTGCCATGAAAAGCAACCAGCTTTTTCAGCTGTTCCTTCTCTACTTCAGTGATAACCTACTCCTCTGTAGACATCAGGTACATAAAAATACCCAGCACTTCTTAATGGTTTAAGAAACAAGTTTTTAATTGACTCACAAAATGATCCAAAAATGACTAAAAAAATTGCAACTCTGAAGTAAGCCTCATCGGAGTATACTTTTACATTACACCTCTGTTTTTGTCTGGTAGATATTCTTGGTGTGACAAGATTTGAACCAAACAATTCAGCAAGTGGTTAAGCTGATTTGTAAATAGCTGAAAACTGAATTTCGTTGTTTGTTCTTATTTAATGAATTCTTTCCTTAGGCCGATTTACCATGTCAATGGCAACTAGAAGATCTACATTCTCAAGTTGCAATTCTCAGTAAGGTGCTAAGCTCAAAGAGAAAACCTTTCCTAACACATGTAGAGTACCTAGTTAAAAAAGACGAATTATGTATGGCACACTGAATTTGAACTGCTGATGATGATGCATCAGTATCCTCACAAATTATTTATTTTTTACTCTACTAAAACACTGAATAAATCACAATGCCACATTATATTATGAATAAGGTAAGTGATTATTAATAATGGGCAGATTTTTTAAAATAATGTGCTTTTTGTTTTATTTTTTCAAATAAATGGGGGGAGGGGTTAACCCCCCACCCCCAAACAAAACCTGGTTACGCCAATGACCACAAGTACCAATTTTGGTTGCATTTTTCTAATATATCCATGAAAAATGATTTAAATCACGTATATACTGAATGTATTCTAAATCCATTAAGCTCAATCAGCCACACACCGGTTAGATTTTTTCTCCAAGGAAACATCAGAAGCATGTTTTTCCTCCTCAAACAGAAAATTGTGAAATTAAATGTGTTTGAATGCAGGAATATTTTTTGGGTACTTTATTAGCTTCTTAAATCTAATTAGTAAAGCACTGTTCACCCTGGACAAATAACACTATGCGCTAATCTTGTAAGCTTCACTGAAGTTAAACCAAGCAAGGTAATGGTGTAAAATCAGAATATTTAAAACTTATGTCACTAAAGGTATAACTTACCTTCTTCAATGGCCGCATGGTCTATGGCATCACTCGTGTTAGACTAGAATGTTGATGACAGAGGTTAGGGTTTGAATCCTGGTTGGGTGAACTGCGGGTGGTTTTACACTCTCCCTCCACACAAATGTGGGTACACTTCCTCATCCCTAACTCAGTAGTGTAACTAGTACAGACACATATAACATGACTGGGTAGCAAGACATGGTGCAAAAAACAACAACTTAAACATTAGAATTCACATTGATAGGTTTAAGTGAACCAACCAATGTGAGTTACATAGTTACCTTTAATAGTCACCTTTAAAGTTGATGTTCAAATATAAAATATATCATCCAAAATAATATAACTCTTATTGTTTAATACATCTCATTTGGATATAGAAAATGAATTAAAATCCAAATAATTATAGCTCATCTTTGTTAGAACAGGCTTAGACCCAACTGGAATATAAATCAACCAAGTTTCCAATGGATTATGGATGGTAACACAAATAACTTTAATAACTGTAACCCACCTTGGTGACGTAGTTGGCTAACGTGCAAGTTTTCTGTTGAGCTAGACTGGCGAGCACGGGGAGATTGAGGTTTTAATCTCACTCATGTGAACTGGGGGTGGTTTTTCCTAAATGGTTTTCCATTTTCCCTCCATGCCAATGCGGGTTCACATCCTCTATATTCAACCTTTCCAATTTATAACTCAATATAATAATTAGTACTTAAGCATATAACTCAAACGGGTAATAAGACACAGTGCTAAGTATTATTCTTTAATAACTGTCAGTATATTTGTATAGATTTATAATTATGCATGATTATTAATAAATAATAATATAAAAGAGAAAAGTAAACAACTATAGTAGGCCCTACTCCTTTAAAAAGCCACTTCTTATTTGTTGAGACAGTGATAGAGAGTGCAATCTCTATCGACAAGAAACAAAAAGTTTTTTTCCCTATGATATTCATGGAGCTTTAGTCAGATTCTCTTTTTCTTTTAGAAGTGTGTTTCATTACATACCTACTCTTTCAGTTGAACTCTGTTCCAATACCTTTTATTTTAATTAACAAATGGTTAATCTAATAAGTCTTTGAGGGAAAGAGGTATGAAGAAAGGTGAATTAATTTATATAGTCCTAAATGGTAAATTATTTTACTTTAGAATTTAAAGAGATATTTATTTTCATTGTGTATTACTATAGTCAGGTGGTTATATCTCCCAACAATATGAGAATAATAACCATAAATGACGAGAAACCATCCTACAGATTAACAAAAAGGATAAACAATATCTGACTAAAGAACAGTGAGAAAAAACAAACATTCGCTGACCAATTTTCTAACGTTTAAAAAATGGGTTGAATACTTTGTAATTATTAGTGATGACATTTGGTATTAGAATTATTACAAGTTACTAATCATCGAATATAATTAAATTTATTCATCACCTCAAAGTTGGTGGGCAAAGACTCGGTGGCCATCTTCCACAATAAGCTTTGTTGAGGTGAAAGACGGGGATGACCATCTCTCCTATGAGAGCTGTGAAAATCACAATATTAATACTTACAGAGATAAGGCAGGATCTGATAACTTGACAAATTTGATTTTGATAGCAACAGCTTTCCTAGAAAACCTTGAACTCAATAAACTCAACTTGGTCCATGACGATATTTTTATTTGCTTGGAGGGTCAGAAACCAAAAGCTTAGTGACCTTGGGGTTCAAGTCTCGAAATAGAATCTCCTGCATTTTTTTAGGTATTTAATGTTCCCATTCTTAACCAATCGATTATATCAGCGCACAACTTATAAACTAACTTAAATCTAGAACAGACACAGCACCCAACCTTCGGTCATTAATTCATCATTGTGAAAGGAAACTCTTCAAATCCCAAACTAGCTTTAATAGTAGTATGCTTTGAAGAAAGACTAATCTTTAGAGTAATTACTTCTACAGTAAATAAACAATAGTATTTGTCTAAGAAAGTGGGTCAGATTTTTCCACTACTGGCTGGCTAGGCCTGTTGTAGCTTCATATGCCTTATTATCTAACTTAAGACTAGCACAGGCACAACATTAAGTCCTTGGCCGTCAATTTATCAATGTGAAAGGGTAAACCCATATTTTCATCAATGATAAATTTTCAGCCATGCCGGGAATTGAACATGGGACCCTTAGCTCAGTAGGTAGACATGCTACTGACCGAGTTAAGATGTTGGACTCCAAAAGTAAATATTCAATTAATTCAATTCAATAATACAATGCAAATAGGTTGATAAGCATTTATTTACTTTAATCTCCCTTATATTAATAAAATCCTATCCCTTTTCACTAAAAAAAAGTTTAAAAAAAAGGAGTATGTAATGTAATGTTCCCCGATTCGATTACCATGCTTTCACCAACTGTTCTGCAAATATGGCAGGGTAGAAGGCATGACAGTTTCAACAGACGTCTAACCTCTTGAACTCAACATTGAAGAAAGGCCTGAATATCGTATTTCGATGCCACGAGCTACAAACACTACTTTCCTAACGGACTTCCTTGGCACCTTATTTCTCTAATGCTCCACACCCCCTCACCCCTTGCCTTTCCTTTTTCCTTATTTACATGCCCAATTTGCTAGTCAGAAAAAGAGTATATAATGGGTTATCCCTAGATTCACGTATTTGTAGTTCATTGTTGGATATCCTCGAAGGAGGAACTTCTGCTCTAGCACCTCGAGAAGATACTGCTGACCACGATGGTTGGGATGTGGGAGTCACCGCCTCGACCATCTTGTTTATTGATCCAAGTATTCTGCAAATTTCCAAGTCCTTCAGACTTGTTGAGATAGAAAAGTAAACACAGTTTTATGGAATATGTCCTTCATACTTCACTATATGTCATTGCTCCGTGAATGTCATATTCACGTGTTCAATTTTGTATGGCTCCAAGCAGGTTGTCTAATGCCTTTATTTGAGGACCTAGCTAGGCCGGTATCTCACAGCATTCTTGTTGCCACCCCATCTTCTGTGTTACTATTTTGGGTACGCAAAGTGCAGAGCACGGTTAAATTTGTATGGTGGCCCGCACAGATAGTATTTTCTTTCGCCCCTTGGTTGACGCTTCCTTTGGCTATATACTTAATGTTGGTGTGTAATAGATTGGACTAATATTCCAGGAAGTGGGTAATAGCATAAAAGTACTATTGAGTGCTCTGGCAGTACCCACTGGGAATAGAACGGCCATAGAACAATTTTGTATGGACACCTGTTTGTTAGTCATCGACTAGTGTAACTGAACTACGGTCATCTTATCATTTATTAATTTGGATGTTATCTTTGTCTAGTCAAGCTAGGTTGCTTGGCCGACATGTAACTTGGTAACTCTAAAACTATAGGATTAGCCATCTTGCTGTATATGTTGCTACTCTCCATGATCTCTTTTTAGACCTTTATGGTGGAAGTCTGGCGCTAGCCCGGTTGTCTTGAAAACCAATACCCACTATCAACTTAACTTCCATTTGACATTTGCCGTGTCGCCTTGGACACATTCTTTTCCCATGCTACGGGTAGTTCCATATGTTTTTGGAGTTGTTAAGCCTTAAAAAATGTTGTAACCCCATATCACCTTTTATGTTATTTGTATGATAAATCTATTTTTGTTACCTATTCAATTATTTTACACTTATGAAATATGTTCCCTTACCTACCTACCTATGTTATTTAGGAGCAGTAGATGATAGCTTGTACTTGACCGAATTAAAACCAGAGTCCTATGAATAAATGATAAAATTAAAGTATTGAATGTTATTTTTTATTCATATGCATCATAAATCTGGCTTACAATTTTTTTTTAAACTAATTAAGAGAGTCAAATTCAGTACATAAGAATATTATACAACTCAGGATTGGTGGTGGTAACAACATTGTACCTTTCACCAGGACTACTTTATCACCAACACAAAATTATTAGGAAAAATTAACTTATATACAACAAAAATAGTAACAATTAATGTTTCTATAACTTATAAGATAATGTAGATTATACTCACTCTACTAACTAGTCTACTTCCATGAAGTGTGAATGGTGAATCCTGTTCAAACTACAATTTTATCAAATGAGTTATAAAAAACATTGCTGAAAATATCTTTAGGTGAATACTAAAAGTGGGTTTTCATATGTTTATTAATACTGAAATATTGGAAGCGACTCTCTTTAAAAAGATCATATTTATTATAATATGAAAAATCCATATATTTTTTTAAAATTCAAACGTTGGTGTTATAATTCCCTTTCCATAAATTTTCTGGAAAATAGGTTTAGACATTACACAAAACAAAGTGATGTTTTAAAATCATATAAACCATTGATTCCCACACTGTTGAGCACCACTGCTATATAAAATTTAACACTAAAACAAAATATTAATATTAATCTACCATTTACAAAGCTATATAAAAGGAAAACTACCTATAATGTGATTAAATGTGAAACTGACACCCAAATAGTTCAGTTCAAAAATCTTAGTGTAAAGCAGTATTTATTTTTATGAGGAGTAAATATGGTGTCTAAAATATAACTTTTTTTCACCCCACACCCATTCACTGAGGGAAAAAACTAACTGTTACTAGCATGGTTTGAATGGTTAAAATTCATACAATAGTTAATTTTTCCAAGCAATATCGCATATGTATATAAAACTAGTATAATTTGCTTTTGATGAGTAAATCTATATTTCACTCCTACTTTGACAGTAATTTATCAGGACAAGTGATGCCGACGGTGATTTATTGTGATAGTACATCACTACATAATAAACTCTACAGAAAGTAAATACCCAAATAAAATAATCAAGAAAACAGTCAACAATGTTTGTAAATACAAAATATTTTAGCCTTTATCTATAAGGAAAATCCTTCAGTTGTTTTGCTGTTGCTTATGAATACAATGTTTTAATTTGATCGAAAACCTTTTCTTTAAATGGGACTTAAAAAGACATGACTGATACAATAAAACAATCTGGTTACCAACCAATTTATTAGAGTAAACATAGAAAATAAGTGTGATTTAAGTAATAAAATTTTGTTACTATTTCTATAATAACTATGGCAGTAAAATTTATAGCAATTTTATTATATATTATACAGTAACTAGTGTTATACAATAAATCATCAAGAATAACTACAAATTTTGAAATTGACTATTAGATTTCTCCAAAATGTTTTATATTACTTGTAGAGAAAAACAAAATACCATCATTAGCTAAATATTTATACATTTCACAATTGAACCCTGCATGCTTTGCAATATAGACATTAATTTTAGACTAAACACTGCTCGTTATCTTAACAATGGACATTTATTTGGCAAAATATGACTGAAAGACAAAACCTACGGTAAGGCATACAACTCTTATTGTAAGTTGGAAGCTAATGTATTTCAAAAAATTTTTACGCCAATAGAAACAAATGTACAATATTCAAACTTAAAATGTAAAATTAGTAAATAAGGTTGTTTAAAAGAAAGCAATGAAATAAATCTTGGAAAAACAATGAACCAGTTTCACTCATTTTAGCTGGCAAAGATGGTTTCACAAAACATAATACACATTAAAAGACAAACATTTGCCAGTTATGTTTGGAGAAAGCTTGTATTTTAATGTGTTTATTTAAGTCTTCCAATAGACAATTTTATTTATTGAAGCCTCTTTATTCAACAGATATAATGTTTAAATAATGAGCATTTTTAGTAATAAAGTATTCCTTTTTTGTGTGTTAGCTATATTCAGTAAAAAAAACTTTAAATTATTAGGTTTAATACATTTTTTAAATAACCTGTCATTTTAATTTCATTCAATTTGCTATCATTCTCTAAGAAAAAACTCTTTACATTTAGAGGTATATTTTATTATTATATTTATTAGTGTTTTACTTAAAATTTAATAATATATTGGATGAATGATAAAGGATTTAAATAATAAACAATGAAAAAAGATTTTAATAATAAACATTGAGAACTGAGTCCAATGATTGAACAAGAATAATGAACTTGCATTCAAATATTGAAATTATGTAGTCACACCTAGTTTTAGCTTTTCCCAAGAGCTACAAATTTCTCTTGTTAAAAAAACTTTTGCAAAATTAAGCCCGCTATGTTTTTTTTTTATGTTTCTCAAACACTTTAATTCAGCAATTAATAAAATACTGTATTTTTAATTATATTGAAAAATTGAAAAAAAAAAAATTTAGGCAGTGTATTCTAGGCTGCCATACTTGAAAATGGCAAGTTTATATTTATTTTTCCATACACATTATTAAGAATGAAATTTAATGATGAGGTAATTATAGTAATCATCAGGAATGAATCCAAAATGATCAGCTTCCCTAATAAATATGTGGTAAAACATTCACATAGGTACTAATTGAATTGAAAACCTACTAAAAATATTTAGTCACTCATGACTTTGAACTGAAATGTGTATATGGGGGTGAAATAAAATGAAATAATGTATAATCTTTAGACTAAAAGTCAGGATTTGTTTGTTAGAGACTTTAAAAAAAAATCCACTTCAGACAATAACCAAAGTTAAGTTTGCAACAACAGATTTCTAAAGAAATATAATTTTTTTTTTCCTAAGCGAGTTTGTTTTGAGTAGGTTTGGCTGTTATAACATCACAAAATGTGCAGTGACTATTACCAATGAATATTACTTTAATTAAAAGAAAAAAAGATATGTCAACTAAACTTTTTTTTTCTGTAGTAGCGCTTGAATGACATCTGTACAATAGTTTAACCAATTCAATTTACACCAGTTAGCACTATTTTTTACACACACAGAAAATAGTGAAATTTGTTTTAAATATAACTACTATTTGGAGATATCAGCTTCTATAAGTTTATATTTTCCCCTTAAAAGGTATTCTGTTAAACAATTTGGGCCACAAAGATATTCAACATTTCTATTCAACAGACAATCATATATAATTATGTTGCCTCATCTTGTGTACGATATAGTAGAATAAATATACACCAAAAGTACTTTATTAAAATAAAATTGATGGGAAATAATATAACTATGTGTTAAAATCTTTGGAATAGGGTTTAAAAAACATCGTTGTTGATTCTACATCTAGTAGATAGGCTATATTTGGTATTGTTAATCAAATTGTACAGTTGGTACTTACAAACACACAGTTCTTTATAGGGAAGTTTAATAGGAGTAAGCAATCACTTTTATCCAAAAGATATGTATTTATAACTGAGCAAGATAAAATTACTTTGATAAGTTTAATAATTCATGTAATTTTTTTTACTATATCAAATTTGATAGGAATGGCTGGAACAAACATTCTGCGTTATAAGCTATTAAAATACAAGAAAACATTATTTTAAAATAAAACACAACGTTATAGAAAAAAAGAGGTGGTTTATTGAGCTGACCATTTTTATGATAAATACCAATGAAAATATTGTAAGCATAAAAAAGTGTATTTAATTCATTAGAGCATTATGTTTATCATAAACTGAAGAGTAGCATATTGATCACATTTATTCCATATAAACAACCTATAAGAACTAACTTAGGACATTAAGTATTTTAGAGTGTATACCATATCAAAGTTACAATAAACTTTCTAATAATGCACCACTTCAATATATTTTACAAATCTATAAGTTGGCCATTTATTTTCCCTGTACGTTTCCTTGAATTTAAATATAACACAACTAACAGCACACTTATTTCTATTTACTACCATATAAAATATAATTAAAATTGATTAATTAACACAGATTATTAAAATATTACTAAGCTAGCGACCTATTAAAAACAAATTTAAAAAGGAAATAGGCTCTTGAGTTACTTAACATCCTTTCTTCGGGGATGTATTAAAACACCTTTTATTTGGGGATGTTTTAAATAAGTATAACCATAAAAAATGTAAAATAATCAACTTGTTTCATCAGTCTTGAAAATATATTATTATAGATGATTGTTTTGCACACATTGATAATCTAAAACAATATTCACAAAAATGATTACAATATACTGATATAATGATAAAACTTAAATGTTTTTAAGAGCAAAGAGTAAAACGTGAGTTATGCAAATAATAAACACAAATAAAACGTATAGTTTAGTGTGAGCCTACACTAATGTGTTGATTCATGAAGAAACACATCGTATAGGTATTTAATACATCCCCCCCCTTTTTTTTAAGTCATACTGACTAAATAAACCATTAAGCAATATGTCACATAACACACACTTGCTCAAAATAACAGCTTGTTGCAGAAAGAGAAACACTCATACCGACACGAAGGTCTTCTTTAAAAAGACAAAAAAAAGACACATTTCCAACAAGTTCTAAATAAAATCAGTCTTATAACATAATTGAAACGTTAGATTTTGAGACGCTTTGTGTCTCTTTAGTTGACTTGCTCTTGTGCTTTGTCTTTACGCCCAAGTTCAGGTGAAGGCTGAGTGAAGTGAGGATGTGGCACTGGGAGAACAGGTTTACGTAGTAATTGTGGCTTAGCCTTCACTTGTGGCTTAAAAGAAGAGACGGGATTTGCTCCCGTCATGAGTGTGGCAGACCCAAATTTAGGCACAGCCTTCTGAGCAGTTCTATGAGGGCCAGGACTACGAATGGGAACAATTTCTGGCTCGGTTGTGGTTTGATTCAACACCACTACTTCGGAGGATGGTTTTGTGTTATCGTTGTCATCAGTCGTTTTCATTTCAGAGGATAATTTTTGAACGGTAATGTTGGAACTTGATTCATTTGCGGAAAATTTTGCTCTCTTGGTTGCGGCTTTTATGGTCTGTGTCTGTGCATCAATAGATGCGCCGTGGGAAGCTTTGGTATTTTTCTTTAATGTGCATTGATTTTGCTTGGCAAACCTTTCAGCTGCCGTTGTCATGTCAGGACTTTCAGGCCCTGTGGGACTTATTACATTTTCTGATGCTGGCGGGGTCTCCTCTTCTCCTGATGATGATGAAGATGACAGAGAGGTAAGAGATGTAGTAGATAAAGATTTCTTCCCTCCACCGGTCTCTTTTGGACTCGAACCCAGGACTGGAAGATCCATGACAAGGTCAGGAGTATGTTTTTGTCTCATTTCCCAGAATTCTTGGTTGGACCGAAAATTTTTCGTAGGAACTTTTGAAGAAGGCCCAAGCTGGTTCTGCGAAGCTGTCCGCCTTTGCCACAACTCTCGACTTTGGCTGAAGTTTACATTCTCTGGAGTTTCGTCTTCTTGCCTGATGATGCCCACCTCACTCACGCTCTGACTCTTCCAGTGTGACTTTCTACTGGGTGGTGTACCTTCCCTGACTTCGCCTACATCCCCCTCACTGCAAGAGCTAGCTGGGGTGTCTGGGCGAGAATGCTCTTCCATGTCTCCTGGTAAGTTGTCAAGGAACACAGACAGTCCATCCTCCTCATATACCCGACTCTCTGCCTGCAGCGCCGCTGTGGCAAGTCGTTGTGCTGTGTTGAGTGCCGCCTCTACTGCCCCCATTACGCCACCCCCGAGAATCTCAGCCCCACTCTCACCTAATGAGAGGGTGCGACGAGAAGTCAACTTAGGAGAGAGGGAACTAGTTTCTTTCTGGAACAAAACACAGCACATGAATGTTAATACAGAATGGAACACCGTGACTAAACTGTTGGATCAAAGTCTATATTGGAACTGCAACAATTAGTTTGGAACATTCAGAGAAATAAACAAATAAAGTGAAATAAAATGTTTACTATGTGAATGCTAGTCACTCCCCTTCCCACTACAAAAGCTCATACTTTGTTTCAATTTTGCAAATTATTTAAGTACAAGATTTAAAGATTTAAAAACAAGTTAACATTTTTCAGATGTTCGACAAAGATTTGTTTCTGTTCTTACAACAAATTATTTTTATAAATGTCCATGTTTTTTAACTGGTTTAAATAGTAAATGTTTTACCATATTTAAAATCAATATCTGAAAAGTGTGTTCAGTACACTACCTACTATACAAAAAACTAAAAGCAGACCATTCATATTATATTCAATTGTTTAAATTATGTCCTCAGTTTTGTTAATGTTAACAAAATGATTCTTAAGTGCTATTAAAAAATAATGTATAAGGCCTATACATGGAAGAACATACAGGGAAGAGCAAATAAGGATACAATTCCGCCCCTGCTCCCCCCCAAAAAATTAAGAGGGAAACATTTCAAAATTCACACTGATACTGCCAGACAAAGATTTCACATTATTCACTCTTAAAGAAAATCTGTAATCACCATCAAATCGCTTGACCTTGGATTTGTTTTGTGAAGACCTTCTGAAGGATCAAAATTAAGTCATAGAATCTTCAAATCCTCAAATCCTTAGTATATTCAAGGATTCAAGAAAGAAAAAAAGTCAAAATTAAGATATAGTTTGTTTGTTTTTTAATTTTCATTCAGAATGTGTTTTAAGGCTCTTGAAATGCTTATTGGGGAGTTATACATATACAACAATCAATTTATCTTAGAGAATTTAATACTTAAACATATAAACGTTACCGGTATTATGAATGGATTATAACAAAATAAGTTCAACATTTATTTAGCTACTATTTATACTGTAAAGATCAAATTAAGAATTAATGTAGTAAAGTAAATCTCTTTTGTATTCCATGTTTTCTAATATTTATATTTGTATTTTAAGAGTCATCGTAAGTAAAATGAGGATTCGAATTAGTAAAATAGTGGCTTTGAACCATAATCAAAATCTATGTAAACAATATAGCTCTGTCCAGTAATATCAATGTAAATATGAACCAAAACAGCTATTTTAATTGATAAAGTGCTATAAGAGGGTGTCTACCTGACTATAGTTTTGAAATTCCAGTATTTCCAGTATATTTTTTAAAGAAATCCAGTAGATATGAAAGGTACTTAGAGAGAAACAATTCCTATTTCAAAATCATAAAATGATAGAAAGTTAGGGTAGGCCTATTTATGTCATAGTTAAACATTTTTACATCCAGAATCAAGTGTATTGACGCATATATTCTAGTATATACCGAGGATGAGACCCTAAAAGCTACAAGGAATATTCATGGACTCAAAGACTAAAATCATAATAATTTTTTTTAAATATGTACCAAGTTGGAGTTAATTGTTAAAGGTATAAAAATATTTAAATAGTTTCTTGTGGTTAAAACAAAACTAATGATAGGATAAACCTAGCAACCAAATCCTAGATCATTAATTTACCATTAAATGTAAACAAAATCAGAAGTGAAGGAAAAAATTATATTTATTGGGAAAGTTAAACACTTACGCTTACAATATTTTCTAAAATTCAAATTTTAATTAGGGATTTGATGGCAAAATGAAGTTTCAGATTTGAAAAAAAGGCGTAAAAAACACAACAACAAAAACACACACGCACATTTTTTTAATGACCTATACCATCGCCAACCTTGGTCTTGGGGTAAAGTGCTCGCCTCGGGACCAATGTTTGTGGGTTAGAAACCAACAAAAGCCAAAGGCTTTTTCTTGAGCAAGAAAAAATCATAGTCCCACATCCTTCGGAGGGGAAGTAAAACCATCGGTTCCATGTGGCATGTAAAAGAACCCTTGAAGGTATGTGAAATACCTCTCCTGGCAAAATTGGTAGGTCATTTCACCTCACTCATAGAACTTTAGAGGTATAAGTAATCAGCCTTGGTGGTGCAACTTCAAAGAATGATTACAGCTTAGGAGTTAACTCTACCACAAATACTAACTATTATCCCCACCACCCCTTGACAGGAAATACTTTCCACAAGTCATATTTTTGATAGTGAATTTTTTTTGTAAGTATAGAGTAATAAAGATACAGAATCTTCAATGAAAAATAACCAACAAATATTATGTTGATAAAAATTACTCGGAAATAAAGATAAATGCAGTCAACATTATTAAAAATTAAGATGATAAAACCCAAAAACCAATATTTTTTTAGAATGTAGATAAAAGTTAAAGTTCATTCAAACACAAAACTTTTTAAATTTTTGAATTTCATGTTCTAGCACTTCTGCTTCTTCCTTAGCTTTCTGCAAAACTGTTCTTTTTTTCACTTTTTATTTTCTTATTTCTTCAGATTCTGTTTTTCTTTTTTGACTTAAATCTACTTCAATCCTTTTCTCCTTTTAAAGCACTTCTTTCCTTATTCCTGATGCATTACTCAAAGCATGAGTCATCTTTTTTGAAATTGTCATATTTAGAAGTCCCCCGGCTGCAGTGATTGTATCATAAGTTACACAGTGAGCAATAAGGCTGTCCCCATGTAAGTTTTAAACCAGACATTATTTATTTTCAAAAAGACTCCACTCAACAGCTGCATTGCTATGGGAGAAAACAAGAATTCTTTTAGTGAAATATTGTAGTTCCTGGGATACATTTACTCTAAAAAAAAATATTCATGAAGAACTTATCAATCTGGTCACCACTTGAAGTGAATTGTTTAAGGTAGTCAATAACTTCTTGCTTTGATACAAAGTCCAAGTAGTCTTTTTATAACATCAGCTTGTCTAGTAAGACTTCTAATGCAGAACTTAACCTATAGGTCCTAACAGATGAATTGAGCATGACTGCGGGAGAGAGACAACTAGCATCCTTGACCATTTTGTAGGAGAGAGGACACTTATGTAAAAGTTTGTTGCAGAGATAAGCTAGGAATTTTTGACAATCTCCTATGAACTGAAGTATCTTGGTGTATTTAACTCCTTTCAAATCTGTTGATGCTGCAAACCCAATATCTACAGTAGGGAGTGATTTCATGTTAGATTGTTTCTTTAAATCAACAGCTAGCAATTTTTTGGAAGTATTTGCTGATTTCGTTACATCACATTTTACAATTCTGTTCATCAAGTGCTCAATTAGTTTATTTAGATCTGCAAACATAAATGGCAATAGAGGTCGATTGCTCTGATATTCGGTGAGAAATTGCTCCAACTCAAGTGAAATTGACAGCATGAATCCCAACTTTGATGTCAGAAGTTAACCTTCACAAATTGCTTAATGTTTGAAAACTATCAGATTTTGGAGGAAGTTTGTTAGAATAAAAATACTGTTTTAAATACAGCAACATTGATATTGCTCTTTCTAACACACTTGAGTTTTCTACCCATCTGATAGAACAAAACTTGGTCAGGAAAAGAGATGATCCTGTTATTCTTTGATAGTCTGCAAATCTTGTTGGAAAATCTTTAAATAAATAATATAGTGAGTGCAAAAATTGGTTAATAGTCCAACTCGAGTTAGCATGTGCTGTTTCGTAAGCACCATGGACAATGTGTAAAGAACAAGTTACAAATTCCAGTTACTCAGGATCTTGTGGAGAATCTTCCTTCCAGTAACTTTTGAGGTTTACATTTGGTCCATCCATGGAAACTTGGAGCATTGTTTTTAAGATCCAAGCCCTTGTCTTTTAGTACTGATATAAAGTTCATTAATATCTCTTGAGCTGTTGCATGACCTAAAAAGCAAGATGTTAAATATCTTGTATGAATTTCATTTTCACTCCAGAAGTGAACAACAACAGCCATCTGGATCTTCTGAGCCATAGTATTTATGCTCTCATCAAATGAAATACAATAAAATGAGCAGTGCTTAACCATATTCACAAGCTCGCTGATATATTCAAGTTTATCTGTATACTTTTGAAATTTCTTGGCAATATCACTATACAAAAACATTACTTTAAAAAGATCACTACAAGCAGAAAAACTTCTAGCAGAAAAACGTGTCATTACTTGATTAATAGCCCACAATATTTCAGCATGAGAAACTTATCTTTGACAAGGAATCTCTGAATAGAACAACTAGGTCTAGTTTCAGGTTTCAAAACTACTTCATGGTCATTAGAACTAAAATGTACATCTTCATATAGGCCTACAGATGACACTGGCTTTTTAGCCGTAGGGACCAAGTCCAATTTTTTTTTGATCCCACTAGCAGCATTCACTCTGTCAACATGCTCCGTTCCCTTGGCATGAGATCTATTGAATATATTCCCATGTTACTTATATCAAAGTTAGTTTTACACAAAGAACAATGGCCTTTACTTGTATCACAATCCACTTTTTGTAACCACAGCCAATCTTTAAACACTGTACTGTCCAACCAATCATCTTTAAAAGAGGTTTTCCCTCAAAGTTTACTAATTTCTTCTTAAACACAAAAGTCACAAGATAAACAAGTGGAATCTGAAGAATACTCACCCCAGACAAAGCTTAGGATTGGTAGTTTTTCTTTTGGGCCTATAGAGGGGGGGGGGGAGGGGGGGGCGAGAG